>OX421973.1:43953590-44178590 GCA_949128135.1 Parasteatoda lunata | reverse complement strand
AGATAACTCTTAAGTAATAATGTTAAAAGTGAATGATTTCATTATAATCTCAAAAAAATCTTTTTAAAATATCTTATCATTCGCAACTTGAGTTCTGCATTATTGTCAACCTGTGTAAGAATCTTCGCGTTTATTGCAACGATTCTATTTTCTTCCTGTTTTTATCTGATCCTTTGAATGTTATTTATTGGCTGGAAATCATCAGAATGAATAATAAAAGCTTGTTATGCACCTTTTATCTGAATTGATGATGCCTAAGAAATATTACTTTCATTTTGATAAAGTAGTTTTACTACTTTTCTTTTGATTTTACTTTGGTTAATTTTTAGGATTTTAAGTAAAAAGGGGATAAATTTATAAAACGAAAGCATCACAGTTTAGTTTTTAAACGTTCGTACTCTTCTAATAAATTTAAAAAATGAAACAGTGTTGTGCATATTGAAGAATTTTTATGTTTGTTGTTGTGTAAAAAAAAATTTTCTGATATGTTATACGTGCACATAAATACCCGTATTTCAAAAAGTGTATATGGTTTCTCTTTGATTTATTATGGGCAATCAGGGTGCCTCATGCAAAGACTATACATAGGGGGAGAATGCTAGCTTCCGTTGGCATAATGTAAACCAGTGCCCCAAGGTTTAGTGTGCTCCTTGAGTATAAAGGAAAAAACAATATTTAGAGGTGAAGCAACTGAAGTTCTTGAAACTGATTTCCACCCTCCTCTCCTCCCAATCACTACAGGGGTAAAGTTCTCTTTTTATTTATTATTGGTTTGCTCTACATATTTACACTATTGATAAACGGTACTGTACTGAAGACATTCCTTTGAGAAATAATTTATATCCTCCATGATGATGAAATCTTTTACCTGGTTAAATCTGAGTAAATGTTGCTCAACCTGTAAGTTGTAAGTTTTCTGGTGCAGTATACCGAACTGAGCAATTCCTCGCGTTTGTTACGTATTCTAAGAGCTGGACTCCCTTTTACGCCTCGTGTATCCGAGGTGCCACAGTAATTTTTTTCTGTCAGGATTAGTTTACTGTGGTGTTAGATCAGCTTCTCTAGATTTCGTTAAATGGTTTCGTGTGTCGCAGTAGCTTTCATCTGTTGTTTCATTTAGACTTTTAACGCAATTTACGAATATTAAATTTAGTCTAAGAGATGTTTCGTTATTTATTTCATTATCTAAAGCGCTTCTGTAGTTTCTTACATTACAAGATTCGTATTTATGAAATTTGTTGTTAATTTAACATTTCAGTTGCTTATTTTTTATTTCATATTCTTTTTAATTCTTTTTACTAATGTCTGCTACATGTATTAGGCCAATTACAATATGGTTTTAATCGAAGGATTTTTGTTTTGTTTTTATTTAAAATTATGTACGAGAAATTCCTTTAGGAAGACAATTTAAAAATATTGACATAGAAGTAACCTGCTTGCTGTCGTTCAATCGACACTTAATAGTTATAACACAATATGCAAATTATGTTAAAAAGATGACGCATCTTTTTGGGAACTGAAACATACAATTTGATGTATGTGTTGGTCTATTTCAGTTTTTTTTCCTTCTTTATTTTGCATTCTTCTATTTCCAGCATTCTTTTGGAATTTCGCCAGTAGACATATTTTCTGAACAGACAAATGTAACTTGGCAAATCCCTTATGTCCGATATAGTTTTCAAAAAAATTCGCATTGGTCTTCAAATTTGGAAATAGCTCTTTTAAGATACACTTTCAATTTACATTTCATTTTAAAATGGAACACTCTTTTTCTGCTGATATCTGATTTAAACTGTAAATGTACTTCTCGTGTTTTTTATTTCTGTTTTATTGAGCATTAAACAATTCCAATTTTAGCAAATCATTGTTGTGATAGGTTGAATGGAAGTGAATAATACACAAGTATTGGTTATTGTTTTGGTACTCGCAGTGTCACTGTTTGACGAAATTTATGTAATTTCATTCGAAATTGACTAGCAGGAAGTTTTTGTCCTATCCTGAATGACAAAATAAGTTGATGGATTTGAACGAACAATTAAGAGCTCAAAACAATCAAATAGTCCTTGTAAACGTTCTTATTTAGAACAGTAAAATAGACACATATTTCAGAAAACTATTTAATTATGTTAAAGTTAACCAAGGCTAGCACTCTTTCCAGAAGAAATCTATTTCTTCCAGGACACTGCAAGAACACGAAAGAACTTAACAAAATGGAAAAAAAAAAAAAAAAAAAAAACCCATCTAAAATGTGATCATTATAATGAGGAACCTGCATGCGTAGGGTAATCGCGTAATGTTGATTATTTTGAATAGTCTATAACATAAAACTCTCAAAAATCAAATCAGTATGTTCAAAATTGACCTGTAATTTTCAAAATCATAACTCAAAATTAGCTTAAAACGAAACTAACTTCACGTGACTCGAAAAGAGGTGGGGATTGCGTATGACGTCAGTATATACTACCTGAGTAAACAGAATTGGCCGAACCTAAACTTGTCATGGGTGTAGTGATGTTGTCTACAAAAGAGTTTTATTCTAATTTTTTTTTTTTGTAACCAAAATTGAGTTAACTTTTTGGTTTAATGCAGAGAGAGAAGGATATCTGGTTTGAGAAATGATATTTTTTAATCAAAAATATCAATTTTGTCTAAAGTGTTAAAAATATGAACTGTTAGCTTAGGGGATAGAGCTCTCGCCTCTCAATGAGGCGAACCGGGTCGATGGCTGGTCGATTCGAATTCGCACTCGGCTCGCACCGACCACAGTGCTGACGTAAAATATCCTCAGCGGTAGATAGATCATGGGTTAGAGTCCCCTTGCCGTCAGGCTAACCGTGGGAGATTTTCGTGGTTTACCTCTCCATGTAACGCAAATGTGGGTTGGTTCATCTCCCAATACTTGATCCATGAGTCCCCTTTCCTTGTCTTCTGGATTGGGTTCAAAATTACCAGGCTACCGAATTTAACATTGGTAGTCGTAAACCATAAATTGGGTCGGCTGTTCAACGACGGTTATAAAATAAAATTAAAAAAACGTATAATGGTTTATTATAAGTGTTAAAAAAGATTTAATTTAAACTAATTAAATTTAATATAGTACCAGAAAGTTCAAAGGTTTTCCTATCAACTCTATTAAAAAATAACTATATTTTCTTATTACTTATTGAATATATCGATATTTATAGTTAACAGTATTTGATATTTAATAATTAATAATTAGTATGCTATTAATTGAGAAATCTGAGTATAAGTTATGCATATGTTAGTTAATTTAGTAATAATGAAATTTGATTATGATATTATAACAGTTTATATACTTATTAATTAAAGTTTTTTTATTTTCATACACAAAAAAAAAAAGGAAAAAAAAACTGCTTGGTAGAAAGCCATTTCTCCTGGAGCGGTTTTTTCCTCCGTGGAAGAAACTTTACCCCTTAATTGGATGAATTGGGGAATCCAGGTTTGCAATTTGGAATCAGATTTGGAATATTGTAACATCGACATGTCTGTGTTTTGTTCTATTATGCGACGGAAACGAATAATATTCAAAATTTTAATTATAACTAAGTTTATAAATAAATACACCCTTACTTGTTTTAGACTTTTTGAAGGTGAAAAAACTCATGGAGCTTGTCTAGCTAGGCTAGAAATGGGGATTTGAAAGAATAATAATAATAATAAATAAATAACAGTTTATCTGATTATTAGCAGTAACGGAATAAATATATCAAATTTGATATATATATATATATATATATATATATATATAGATATATATATAGTCGCTTTGGTGAAGATCCGAAATATTTGTTACATCAGATTTGATATTTAATTTATT
Source organism: Parasteatoda lunata (assembly GCA_949128135.1). Lineage (NCBI taxonomy): Eukaryota > Metazoa > Arthropoda > Arachnida > Araneae > Theridiidae > Parasteatoda > Parasteatoda lunata. The sequence continues at coordinate 44,174,752 of OX421973.1, read as the reverse complement.
CGTTGATATTATATTTATTCCGTTACTGCTAATAATCAGATAAACTGTTATTAGCAGTAACGGACACCACCTGACATCGTAGTTACTTACTTTTGATCTTATGATCGGATTTTCACTTACTAGGAAGCAAACCCAATGGTTCGATGCTCTAACCTTAAACATACGAATTGATTTTCGCAAGCCTAACCTTAAACATACTAAGTGATTTAATGATAAAATTAAAAAGAAATAAACAAGTATCACATTTTGTTCTGGCTGTTTTTAGTCAAAGTAATGATCTACCATATATTATACACGCAGTTTGTAAAATATTAAAAATAATTAATATATGATAAATTTTTTATTTCTTTAATTAATAAAATAGAGCAATGATCCTATAATAAATTTTCCAAACTTAAAATATGATTTACCTCATTTGGAGTCGATGATATGCCATTATTGACTGGTTTTGGGTAGTATTAATTAGGTTGTATAAGTTCATTATGCTTAGATAGTTCGTTTTCTATAGTTATTTTTCGTATGGTATTTTTAGTTGGAGATACTTTGTATTAAATAAATCAGTGTTTCAATCAGAATTGTCATTTTTTTTTTTTTTCCTCGATTTCTCAAAGATTTATAGTAAAAGTAGTGGTGGATAATAAGTCAGATTTTTTTATTATTTTTGTTTAAAGTTTTATGTATTTGATAAAAATAAGTTGTAAAAATAAAAGAAAAAAAGAAATCGAGGGTTGCTACAGCAACTAACGGATAATGTGCTTCTTTTGACTTCTCAAAGTTAGTCCATATTTTCCTACAATGCCTTTGGATGTAATTTTATTTATCAAACGTAAAATATTTGCCTCCTCGTTTGAAATATTCATGACATGCTCTAAAATTGGATTTTCACTCTTTAAGGACGAAAATGCGAAATTTCTTGCCTTCTTCGATTTATGTTGTTTATTTTTGTGGGTTGTATGGAAACAAAATTTTTCGCGCTAAAGGACGAATGAAATATCTAAATCGAATAACGCTTCTCTGTGTATAAAATACGTGTATTATAGGGTTTTCTTCTTTTTTTTATTTCCGTTTTCTAGTTTTCGTTTTTTTATGAGACTGCTAGGGTATGTTACTCCCTATGATTTTTATTTCCGAGAGGGATATTTCTGCCGTGTATAATTTGAGAATTATAATACATGTGAATAATTCAAATAAAAAATGAGATGCATTATTGTCTTATACATTTAGTTATTCCTTAAACTTTTACCATTTATAAAAATAATGTTACGAAAGATTTTTCTCTCTTAATACAAATGCAAATTCGAATTAGTTCCGGTTATTTTTGTACCAAAATTTTATGAACTGCAATATCATTTTCATATGAAGAAATTTTAATGCTAGTTTTGAATTTGTTAGTTCATTAAAGATTTATTTATCTTAAGTCCTAGTCGCTTGAAAGGAAAGCTTAAGCAAGTACAAATTGAATTTACTTCTCATTATTTGTGAGCGAATGATTCTCTAGTGTAGGTATAGTTTCTAATGATTTCATATTAAACACATTAGTTTGTGAAGTTCATTACCACAGCGTTCTAAGTTAAGGATGAGCGCTTTTGAAAGTAATAGTTGTTATTTGCCTCAATGTATGTTAGCAGTTAATTTCCGCAAGAAATAAACTGACATTTCGAAATTTGCCTACATTTTTATCAACGCAATTCACCTCCCTGCTAAAAATTATCTTTTAAAGTTGATTTCGTTTACACGGATTTAAATTTATAAATGGATTTGAATTCTCTAAATATTATTTTAAAGGTTGTATTTTAATGAGCTTAATTTTATTCAAATTTAAATTCTTTTTTTCTTCCGTCGAGGCGAAAAAACGATTAATTATTTTTTAGAAAAGGAGGAATCTCATTTGATGTGCCAAAATAAATTCATATGTGAACTTAAATTTTTTTCCCAGCTTGATCATTTTTTGTTTTTAATCCTACTTCAAATATTGTAATTTATTATATTTCTATCTTATATATGTATTTTTTACATACTTGAAAACATGCATTTGAAAAGTGATTTATTTTTTGAGGGAATGAAACTTTTTCTTCATAAACCGTAGAAATAAATATATTTTATTTTTGTTAGTACTTCATTTTTTTTTAAACTTATAAAGATAAAACTGGGTGGAAACAAATTTTGATTTTTCCTAACTTAAAAATGAGGTGTTGTTTATGCAAGTCGCAATCCTTTTTTTTTTTTGTTTTTGAGTTAGAGAGTTAGTTAGTTTTTCTTTTTTAGTTTAGTTTTTAGTTTTTTTTCTAAAAAAACTTATCTTGTACCTTAAAGCAATAAATTACATTTATTTTCCCCTCATATGACTTTTATTTTTTTCTTTCGAAATGAAATGATACATTCCAAAAAGAAGTTACATTTTTAATGACTTCTCATTAATTATCTCACTGCTTTATGATTTTGTTATTGCTAGTTTATATTTCGTTTGATAAAATTTTAATCACTTTCCGTTAATTAACTGTCTCGTTACATTTTATTTTTAACTTTTCCTCACTTCTGCTGATGATTTTTCAAAACTTTATTCTTATTGCCCATGTAGCGTCATCAGCAGATGGCTCTATGTCTCAAACTTAACTTGAATAGACAACTTCTTCGCTGCGTAATAATGAACTTCACCAAATTTTCTCCTGTGAGTTCAAAGGAAGAGCTAACTTAACTATTATTGAAAGTTTCTGGCTCGTTGTGACGCAGTCCAGGTGTAAGAAGTAAATTAGCTTTACAAGCTAACTTTTATGATGAGGTAAAGTAACGTATGCGTAAAATATTTTCTTTCCTGTTAGGAGTTTATTATTGTTTAATCTTAAAAAAATTCTTCCAAAACCATGTTATGAATGAAAAAAAATGTTGGGCTAACTTAGAATGAATAAGAAGAAAGTTGTGTGCAAAGTTGTATTTACAAAATTGTTTAAAAGAACAAATATTTAAAATACATTTGTTGCATTTAAAAATTGTAAAAAGAACTTTAAATTTGAGCCCATTGCTGAGTAGAAATTTTCATTTTACTCAGCATGAGTAACGCAAAATATATTTGCTCAGCATAAGTTGAGTAAAGTAAAATAAATTTGCTTAGCATAGAGTGAAGTAAAATATATTTGCTCAGCATAAGTCGAATAAAAAATATATATACTTATGGTCAATCCCATGTGTGACGGAATGACATTTCAACTTGCAAAATAATAAGTAATCGAAGTTTCGATGCATCTAATTTCAAATAAACATAGTTTTTTCTCATGCAAATCATTAATATTGGCTTAATGCGATTCATAAACTAAAAAAAATAAGGATTTTCTATTTTTTTAATTTTTAATTTTATGAACTTTTTATTTGTGTGACAGAATGACATTTTGGCAACCAAGCTTTTGACACGCTGCTTAGAGGTGCTAGTTTCTGTGAATTTTGCAGCTATTACTTTTCTGAACTATTTTTTACTTTTAGTATAATGTGTAAGCAATGTAAAATGTGAATTTAAAAAAGCCTGGTTGGCTAGTAGTTATTAACAAAAATGTGCTGTGACGGAATGACCGTGACGGAATGACAAAAAGTTTAATAGAAAAAAGTCTTCATTTAAAAAGTGTTTTAATAATTTGTAAGTGATAAAAAAAATGCAACAGATAAGCAGGATTAATACGTATATAACCAATAAACAGAATTAGTAAAATTTTCAAAAATTTGAAAATTAGGTTGTCTCTTAAGATATTTTATATCTAACTTTCCAATGACACATACATCTTTTTTCTCAGAAAATATATACATAAATTAATTTTCGTCCCATCTTAGAACTTAATAACATCTAAATCGTCTTTGGCTATCTAAGTAATTTGCGCCACATATTCCTTCTTTTTTCCGCAATATGGGACAATGATTAAAGAGCCGACCCCATACTCCTCTGTCATGTTTTCCATTTCCTCTTCAAAAAAGTGTCTTTCTTTCAAATCATACACTTAATTTTGGTTATGGTTAAAAACATTCTAATTTCGATTATAACTTATAAGCTCATAATTTAGACTCTTGACAATAACTCATAATTTTGATCCCATCTACATGAATCTAGTGCACGTCTCTTGTCCTTGGAAATGCTGCTGTAACAAGTGACCAGCTGAACAAAAACAAAACTTCAATGATTTGTTGCTTTGACTTTATGAAATCATAAAATTTTTTTGCATATTAGGTGTCGTTTTAAAGCAGCCAACGTCTTCTTTGGCTTTTTAGAACAAAATCACATTTACGTGGTATTTACAAGTGCATGTGTTGTGAGGTATTTATGAAATACACTTACCAAAAATGAAAATAAGAACAAAAATGAGATAAGATACCCTTTATATCATTATATGCTTCTTTAAACAAATGAAAAGCCTCTTTTAGTACCATAAGCATGTATTGCTTCTGCACTCTTCGTTACTCTATTTTATTTTATTTTATAACCGTCGTTGAACAGCCGACCCAATTTCATGGGTTTACGACAACTAATGTTCAACTCCGTAGCCTTGTAATTTTGAACCAATCCAGAAAACAAGGAAACTCCTGGATCAGTACCCCCAGAGGTATTGATTTGTTATGGGAACATGGAGGACTTTGAGACTCGACAGATTTAACGTGCTTCAGTCACCATTTACAACACAGGGAGTCTTCAGTCGGCGAGGATCGAACCCACGATCTCTTGGACATGGGCCCAGCGCCCTAGTTTGTATGACTGGATCCCTTATACCTGAGGGCATGTAACAAATATCATCTTGACAGTAAATTTTTTTAACCAAAATAAACAGCTCATTGACAGTATTTTTCTCTTAAATTATTTTCTTTTGAATTTGATGTTAAATACTTCTCACGTAAAGATTGAATTTTTTTTCTTCCTTTATTGGTGATTTTGGAAATGAGTGCACAACTTTTTTTCACAGCTTTACCAAGACTCTGTCTGCATTTGTATGGGAAATTTAAATTATTTGTATGTGAAGATGTTGGTAGAATTTGATTTTATCTTTGGTTATACAATCTCTGCACAACAGCGTTTTCACATCTAAATTTTTTTAAGTTCAGCTTTTGTCGAGGAGGTTTTCGCCTCTGCCTTCCTTTCTCTGTCTTTTTTTTTTCTTTCATCATATCATGGGGATCTTGTACCTTTTCAACATTCTACCTGTCTTTCAACAGCTGTTTTAGCCATTAGGTTAATTGAAAAAGAAATAATTCTTTAATTTTTGAATAAGCTTTTCAAGGACTCGTTTTGTCATTCCATCACAGAAGATTTGTCATTCCGTCACACTAATTATTAGAAGTTAATAATCACGCGCATAAAATTTTATAATCTCTCATTGATTGTTATGCAACATCTGCTTTATATTGCAAAATATATACATTTTCATTTTAAAATGTAGTTTTTATTTAAAAAATAGTACTAAAACATGTGACGGAATGACACAAAAAAAGTTACTTTTATTTTATGTATGAAACTTAAATTAACTTAAAGACTACGTTTTAAATGCTTTAATATTGCACTATATGCATAATTTTAACAAAATATTGCAAAAGAAAGATGCATTTCTTTTATTTTACAAGTGTTTTTCAAGAAAACAATTTCAGCTCAAATGTGAACAATTCACCTGTCAGCTATGTGATTACTTTAGAATGCTGGCAGATTCAAAAAACTTATAATTACCAAAAATGAAACAAGAATGTATAAACTTTGACTATTTTTGAACATATTTTTGAAATCAAAATATGCAATTCATAAAAAAAATTTTTTACTTAAAAGTTGACACTTTCATGGAATTGCCCTTATAACTTTTAAAATTGAATTTCCTAGTTAATATGAAAGCAACTGAAATAAAATGCAACAAGTTCTACATAACTATGTGAGAAGTAATCTGTTTAAAATTTCCATGGCAAAGTTATTAAATACTAATCAAGCACTATTTTCAATTCAATTGCATTTATAAAGAAAATTGATATTTTAACTTTCAAAGAATTTTCTAAACTTGGAATTTACTGAAACTCGAATAAGAATTTTGTTAATTACTGGTGAAAAAAATGATTATGAGGGAGATAAAAAAGCTCTCGATTTTATAACTCTCGATGACTATGAGAATTCTATTTGATTTATTTTTAAATCGATTAGTTAAACAATGTAATAGTTTAAAATAAACAAATTCCCAAATAAAGAGTTTTAAAAAAAATTATTGAAGCATTTATTAAATACTAATCAAGTAAATACTAACATTTAATTTATAAAGGAAACAGTTTTTTACTTTCATGTAATTAAATGTAACTCAAGTGAGAATTTTGCTTGCTAATAAAAATATAAAAAAAATATAAAAAGAAGAAGAAGAAAGGAAGCCTTCATTAGCATTTTATAGCTTGACGGATGACTATAAAAATTTCCTTTAAATCATTAAAATATTACAATTACATGGCAATTTTTTGGAAACTTTTTCATGTTATGAAAAAGATGAATAGTCTAGGTGGCTAAGCTAGCTGGCTGAACTTTTTTATACTTTATTTTTGAAATATTTGGTTAAATTTATCATTGTACATAGCTGTTAACATGGATGGGGGAAAACCCAGTAGATTTTATAAAATAATATAAATTTCATGACAATTTTTGCAAAAGATTCTAAATATTTTACACATGGGGAATTTTAGGGATTTTTATAGTCATCAAAATAGAAAAACTGCAATATTTTCTTTTCATGATTAACATGATTTCGTAATGAACTTGAAATGTTGCGCATTATGTTTACTCATAATTTTAAATAGTAATACGCCTTTAATTCATCAAAGATACTTAAAGGATTTTTAATCAATCATAAACAGGATTTCTGAATAAAAATAAACTCAAAATTTTAGAACAATAAAGTTTTAAACTGATTTTTATAAATGAGGCTTGCTTCATTACGATTATTAATAATTATTTAAATATTCAAGTAAGTAATAATCTGTGCAAAAATTCTATTTCAATAGGGATTTCTTCAGAAAACTTAATTTCAGAAATTTTTTAAAAATGTGCAAAAATCAGGAGAATTTTTTTTTAAAACAGTAGATCAGGAGAAACTGGTTAACTTCAGTAATCTATTAGAAAATCCTGTAGAGTTGGCAGCTATGATTGTATCAAAGATTTCATTAGCTTGGATATTAAAACACGGTTTATTTTTATTTAGTTGTTTTATATTTCATTTATTTTCTCTGTCATGTATTGACGAAAGAGTAGTAAGTAGGTTTTGCATTTTTAGCCTGGTTGTAATGTTGAGAAGTTCTCAAACTTAGGAAAACAAATTGTAAACGTAATGTCCCCCCTCCCCCAAGTTTCAGTGAGACTGAAAAGGTAAATAAAAATAATCATTAATGTTGAGTGCTTAACTTGAAGTTAAGCAATTTCATAGCTATCTGTAATTGCTTTATGAAACATTTCTTTTTCTACTTCTACCTGACTTTTTAAAACTTCATATTAACTATTTTGTAAATTATTTTCCGATATTCTGGCATTTAGAAAGTGTTTATACGAGTATAGTGTGTTTCGAGTTATTTGTCTGCCTAGGGAAATTATTTACTTTTGTAAATAGAATAAATATGGCTATTTTTTTTATTATCTCTTAAGTTTAAATAAAGTTCGCGTTTTAGAGTTCAAAGAAAATCTAAATCGTAAAAGACTAACGAAAATTTCCAATAATGACTTCATTAAAACTTGCTACGTCACTTTGCTTTCCTGTAATGTTTGCTTTATTAAGTGGAAAATTGAACTTTGGTATTTTGCTGAATTTAAAAAAAAAAAAAAGAAGAAAAAAGAATAATATAACTGTGAAATGAGAAAAATTTTTAATTATGTGTTGTGAAATAGCTAATTTACAGCAATTAAATTCTTATAGAAAATAGTGTTCTTATTGCAACATTTTTTATTTATTAGTCTGTATTTGTGAGACTAATCTTGCAATTGAAATTTCGACAACTTTCTTACTAGCTAAAATACTAAAATCTCTACTGCTCTTTGTCTGATAACAGTATTAATTTATTATATATATTTTAAATGTTGCAAGTAAAATGTATCTTTATTCGATCGCCGATCGAAATTTCGACCCTATTCTAAATAATCAGACACAGAACAAATAAAGAAAATAAATAAATGTAATAAAAATTTTGAAGTAAAATTAAAAAAGAAAAAAATTCTATTTTGATTTCACCTAAACGAAAAATATAGCTTTGTGATAAACATTAATAGCCTCCGAAAATATATTTCACGTCTTCTGAAATGGGCTTGCGTTTTTCGTTTCAGTATCACTAGAATAGTGCGTAGCGTTTTTTAAAAGACCTTAAAGGTGCTTTTTTTATTGAGTGTTTTTAAGAAATACTTAATTTTCCCTCTTCGAAAATAAGATTTTTTTTTTTTTTTTTTTACCGTGTCTATTTTCGTCACGTATTATGCAAAATAGTGCTTTTCACATTGTTCCATTCAACGTTTGCACAATTCATTCAACCACAATCCATTTTGGCGTACCGTCTGTCCATAGCGTATGAAAGCGCCAATCATTTTACATGTTTGATGAAATACTTGCGAGTCCACATGTGCAGCTGCTGAGCTGGGTTCGGTGAGATTATTGCATTCTCATGTGCAACTCTGCGGCATTTTGCTAGATATTCTCAATTTCAGGTTTCATTTTCCACCATCTAATATCGAACTGAAAAATTTCTTGATCATTTTATAATGGCTAATATAATCAAGAAAAGAGTTCTTTGTCAGAAACTAGTTATTTTACCATGATCATGTAAAGTCTTTGACAGTTATTTTGCATTTTTTTAATGTATATTGTGCTTAAAATTATTTTTTGAGTGCTTAAAAAGTGCTTATTTTTTTGTTGAAAGATTTGTCTACGCACCCTGTATAAGTTACGCGATTTCCCCACTCTTCTAACTTTCCCCTCTCCGTTACAATGATATTCACAAATCTTGCTATTCTCACTCGTACAGTCCGCAAAAAAAAAAAAAAAAAAAAAAAAAAAAAACGAATCACCATGAATAACTTTCGTTCTAATGATCGGATTTTCACGAACTAAGTGTCAATCTTGAGGGTTCCTGGGGGGACCTCAAATATGCTAATTAATTAGTGCTAACTATTAATTAAGTTACGGAATCAGACACAAAAACGCACTTTCTCTGAATAAACATATCTTTTTTTTTACATATTTGGATTCTTAACCTTCAAAATATAAGGGGTAGCCGCAATCTGGGAAATATAGTCCCCATAGTTTGGTCAGGAGAGCGATCCAAAGTTCGTACCCCTTAATGTTAATTTCACTTTTTACGTTTTTAGTCATATTTTTAAAACTAATAAAGCAATTCAATGAAAATTGCACCCACTTATAAAACTCATTTACCCAAAGATAATTTCATGAAAAAAATAATTTTTAATAATTATTAATTATTTTTTATTATTTAATTAAATTGAGGATGAAAAAATTTTGAATTATAAGGTATGAATTTTTTTATACCATATTAATCTACATATTTTTCAATTGAAAAATCTAAAGTTTCAACTGTTTTTATTTATTAGAAGCTGAGAAAAATTAAAATTAATTATTTTTAAAAAAATAATTTGGTGACAATAAAGAAATAATTAAATGGGGCGATTAATATTAAAATGTGATAAACTTGCGAGGAACTTGAATTCGCGCGCTTAGCGTAAAATTTCATTCATATTTTTTTCGCTAATAATCGTTTGCTAATCTTTTTATTTTATTTCTTTCAAACTATAAATTACGATGTTTCTTTTTTAGTCCTTTAATAATTTATTTGCAATTCGTAATCGCAACACTCGAGTACGCCATCTAGCGGGAGACTGTAAATATCGTGCATTAGTTCCCACATAACCATTGGCAATAACGGACGCCATTTTCTTAGCATCGAAAAAGAAGCAAAATTTCCCTAAAGAAAAGGTAAAACTTCTTGAAAGAACTAATCAGAACATGCCAAACATTGAAGCAGAACACGCCAAGCATTTGAAAAACAACTTCTCAATAATTTTTACCTTTCTATTACCAACAACATAACATGATTTCATGATCACTTGCTGTTACAGATGTGTGTATTGCGGTAAAATAATTTTTCTGTCTTCAATTCATTACAAGTTAAAATGAAGTCAACATTGCTTTCGTCATTCCATACAGAACTGTAATAGTTATAGAATATTCTTCTTAGAATAGTATATATTTCTGTATCTACATAATTCAGAAAACAACATTAAAGAATAATCCGAATTACTTGAAAAAGTATCTTGTTTGCTGATTATAAATAAATTTTTTATCGTTTTCTTGGTGTTTTTTAGTTATGAAAGAATTTCAACTAGAATTCAGCTATTCTGTTTTTAAGCTACATATTAAAATTCATATCGAGATCTTACAATTATAAAATTTTGATGTGTGGTATGTTACCTAAAAGTAATGAAGGGATAAACTATGTATATATTTTTTGAGAATAAAAGTTTTCAAACAAAGAACATATCATTTTGGAATTCTCCGGACTTATAAATCAGGTAAGTGTTATGATTTTTATACTAAAAAATTTGCTTGTAAAGAATTTTTTTTCTTAGTTGATGATCGTTCTCTACAAAATGGTTTTTTTACGTCTGATTAAATACTATAAGAATTAAAAAAAAAAGAAACAATACGAAAGTTTTTATTGAAAAATGAGGAATTTTTAAAATCGTTTTTATCCTAAGAATTCTTTATTTTACGTTTTTTAGTTTATAATTGTTTGATAAAATTGTTGTCGAAATACTTTTTTTGAAAAATTAAATGGTATTAAATTATGTGTTTATGTATACTTCTTGCATATTCTAATATTTGAAGTAATATGATTCAGAAAAGTATGGAAGAAAAATTCGGTACTTACGTATTAACCACAGCTACAGATTTGGCAGATTTTTAAGTGCCGCCAACCTACACTTAAAATTTTTGGAAAAAATCTTAAAATGAAACACTTTGTTTAAAATCAAAGTAGTCAATCGGATTTCGGTGGGAAATTGGCCGATATAGAGTTTAGCATAGATTCAAAACAAACTTTTCTCTCACCTGATTCTATAGCCATTGTGAACTCTAATAAATAAGATTCAAAATGAAATAACATTTCCAAAACGGACGTTTACTAAGATAAAGTTTCATGTTATGGACATTGGTACATTTTCGTTATATTTCACTCCATAAAATATTTCGCTCCTAAAAAAATAAAATTGCATCCTGTTTTGTTTTTGGCAAGTCCTAAAGACGCATTTTCGTAACACTAAAAAAATCGCGACAAAAAAAGAATGGTTCATTTTTTTGTTTTTGTTTCGTAAGCATTCTTTATTTTACGTTAAAATTTAAATGGGCTTTTCATGTTATATCATTAAATTTAGTAAAACTATTTATCAGGCATTAGGTTTGAACTCTTATAAGAATATACCTACCTATTTTTTTCTCTTTATTTACAGATATTTTTCCGATTTGTTCTGGATGTTCCTTCTCTAAAAAAAAAAAGATACCATTTTGTTTTCGTTTGCATGAGAAAGAAAACAAACATTTTTCTTTATTAAATTTTATCAGCCACAATAAAGATGGAACGTTACAATGCTACATTAAAGACGTCTCCAGTGTAACTGAATGACTGTTCATATGTAAATCGCAGGGATTCGGCACATACAACAACGCCCCCTATAGTTCGTTGCGATCGCGAATTTAGTAATAAAAAACACTTTATTCAACGAATGTCTAGTTTTATAAAAGCGTGCTTCAGAAGCGAAGATTGCGCTTATTTAATGTGATTATTTTTTAGTTTTTAGTTTTTTTTCTCAATAACTGATACAATTACAATAATATATATACGTATGAATAGATTTATAATAAATTATAATAAAATACAATAAAATATAATTTTATAAATATTAATAAAAATACGTAGTAAAAATATTTTAGCATATCTCACATCATCGCAAAATTCTCAACATCTTTTATAGTATCGTCTTAATCTTAAAAGTAATTTTTTAATCACCTGTCCGGAAGTGTTTCGCAGAAACATTTTACCAACTATTTAAGTAAATTTTAACATTTTTAAAAATCTTATTCTTTACCCTACTACGTTTATTATTTCTTCATTAATATACTAATAAATTTTTTTAGTACTTTAATTAGGTTTTCTTTAAAGTAAAGTTCCTTTTAAAATTATAATCAAGTTTTTTTTAAAAGAATTATTGTCTGCTACCTAAGAATAAAACCTAGTTAAGAAATTAAAAACATTCCGCTGTTTAAAATTATTTAATACAAAACAGCTGATTATTTACTAAATATACTATTTTTTTCGGAAATACAAATCATTGATTGTCTTTTTTTTTGTTTTGTTTTTTTGTTTTTTGTGACTTTAACATAGATAATCTAAAATAGTGTTGATGTTTTATAAGTCACTACAAAGAGTATAAAGATACCGAACATAAAAAGCTGTCGAATACGTAGGCAAAATTTTTAAGCGTCTTAAAATATCTCAGTATCTTAAATGTCGTCCTAACATCTTAGTTGTAAAATTAAATTTTTAATTATCTGACCACGTGTGATTCACTAATTATTTCATTATATCTTTTATCCTTTCTTTATGATTCCATGTAGATATTTTCCGGATAATATACTAAACTATTTTGTTTAATTTTTTACTTTAGCACGATTCTCAAGATATAATTTGTTATCAGGAAAAATGCCTTATTTTGTTAAGCAGGAAATACTAAAAATTGAAATTTGTAAAAAGATTCCGAAGCCGTTTCAATTTTAGAATCATCTGATTTAAAAAAAAAATGTATACGCAATTTCCGAACTTATTTTGATTAAAATATATATATATATATATATATATATATATATATATAAAAACGTGGCAAGAAGGCTACCATACTTTTTACAGAAACTGAAAATCAATTTTTCCTATATTTCGTCAAAAAAGGATATACTGAATAATTTCGCTATTTCCAGAATGAAATCTGTTTGATCGAAACATATTTCCTTGAAGATTAAAACGAGGAAAAAATTAGCTTTTATTATTTACCTAAGCTTATTCCATTTATTTAATGATAACGGTATCAAGGTTAAGGATATGCGATGGAAGCCCCGTTTACTATTACACTATAAATTCATTAAATTATGTAGCTTGAAAAATTTATTTTAAGCATATTATTTAATAATTTTAAGCAAATGACGGTGTAAAAATAAACTCGATAAAAATACTTCGAAAGTATACTCTAAAATATATGTAGAATAAACTTTGGAATCGATATATAAAAAATACCTTTTCAAACAATTTAGAGTAGGACGGAAACGCTATTCGAAATAGTTGTCCTTGTAACTATTTAATTTCGATTCCTGGTGCTAGGGGGACATTCCATTTTCACATTCGACTTTTGAAATTTCAATTGTAAACGGAATTTTTTTTATGTCCTTAAATTAAAATGCTAAGGCTTGCAGCAAAAAAAAAAAAAAAAAAAAAAAACAATTATACTGCATTGATTTTTTTACAAAGTAGTGAATTATTATTTTTTCAATCTAAGAACCTATGCCTATAACTTATGTAAAACTTATTTTAATATCGAGTGAAATAATTTAATATGTTGTGTAACTAAATAAATAATCCCAAGAAACTGAATCGAAAATATAAAAACTTCATTGATTTAAAAAATAATAGATAATAATAAAAATAGACATGTTTTGAGCGTCCAATAATAAAAGTCACTAGTTATTCAAGCTTGACAAGTTTTGAGAATGGGCGATTATATTTGAACGCTCGAAACATGTTGATTTTTACTTCCCTCTTCATATTTTTTGAAGCCAGTTGAGTTTCTATCATCAATTATACTGTTTTACATTTGGGTCTTGATCATTATTTTGATAAGGATTTTACACTCGCTAAAGTAAGCATATACATTTTCATATTTTAACAGGATTTAGGTGGTCTTTAAAAACGTTAGAGCATCAATATTGTAAAAGTTATATTTAACTTTAAAATTAAAATTTTGAAACCAATTATTTTGAGTTAATGAAATTAAATATTTTATCTTCTAAGTTTTCGTGCCTCCATTTCAATATCTTAAGGACCTTACGAGCTCTGTTTATAAAGTGAGTATCGTATCAGATATATATAAGAAAACAAAAATAATCATAGTAGCAGTATTTGGCGGTAAATGTAGCTTATCGTAATTGAAGAACATGCTGTGTGACATTTTATGGTGAATTTGCGAACGTAAGTTTCAAAATGTATCGAAACATGAGGATGCTATTTGCTGATCATCTTTATCCAAAGAAAACCTTGTAATCTAAATATCTATTAGAATGAAGCGATTTTTTAAACAATGCAATACATTATGCAACATATTATTTCAATATCTTATTCTTAAACATAACATATTTCAATGTTTTTAAAATACCGCTAATCATTCAGCAATTTCTTGTGTTATAGAAAAAAGAAATATCGTAAATTATAGAAAACCTTGTGAATGTGCATTAGAATTACTATACAATATACATTTTAATTTTCAAGCACTTTTTTTCCCTTCAAACTTTCTTGCCTAGAAGACTCGATTAAAGCTGTAAAAATGATTATCTCTAAAATTTTTTATATAGCCATAATAAGTTATGTTAATTTGATTTTAGTATGAAATCCTCGAATAAATATAGCAAAAACAACATAATCTAAATAATATCAGATAAAAAGTTCATGTATTTAAATTCTAAAAACTTCATAAATCATAAATAATTTATAAATCTATTCAAATTTTCTTTTCAAAGGAGATTAAAATAATAAAAAAATTTTGCTTTTCGGACAGAAATCAGCTTAAAAATTGTCTACGGCCTAGAAACTTCGAGATATTTTTAATTCACTATTAATTAAACCTCTACGAGCAATCACAGACCATAATTTAAATTTTTTTTTCAAGTCAGAGCTTGGTTGCGTAGCAACCTAGTAAAATTAAGCATTCTCTTTTGAATTAGTCAATGGTTATCTTAAAATATTCATTTGCGCAGGCGATTTTTTTTGGCGGTTTTCTGGACTATCGCCAAATATATAAACCTTTATTACGACCCAATTTACCACCCAATTTTTTCAAAATTTTGTCTACCCCACCTAATTCAAGTGTCTGGATTCCAAATATGTAAAAAAAAAAAAAAAAAATGTTTATTCAGAGAAAGTACGTTTTTGTGTCTTATTTCGTAACTTAATTAATAGCTAGCACTAATTAATTAGCCTATCTGAGGTCACTCCCAGGAACCATTAAGATTGACACTTGGTTCGTGAAAATCCGATCATTAGAACGAAAGTTATTCAGAGTGATTAGTTTTTTTTTTTTTTTACGGACTGTACATTTCCGCTTCTTTCTGAAACGTACTGCCTTGAGAAAAAAAAAAGCAAGATTTTCCGTAACTATGTTGATAGAGAGGGGAAAAGTAAAGAGAGTCGAAAAATCACATTAGCTCGAGACGCCTATTATTTTATTGAGATGTCTTAGCTGTGATGTCACTCCACTTACCTGCTTACTGAAAATTCATCAGTGATCAATCTATTACTAGCAAACTAAGAATACATTTCTATTTGAATAGAAATAAGAATCATTCAATAGAAATACTATTAACAACTGGCCAAAACTTCAAATTTACAGCAGTTGATTTAATTATACAAAACAAATGATATTTGAATCATGGATTTGCATGTTGTGCATTATTGTAAAACAATTTTTTAATGCAGTAAATTAATATAGTTTGAAATGCATTATTATTATTTTCATATATTATTTTTATTATAATATTTTTAAAATTTAACTAATTTTAAGCCAAATTTCGTAAATTATTATTATTTTTTTTAGAAAAATATAATTAAAGGGTAATTACAGAGCTTCCCTTTTTTAACCGGTTAAAGTCCTTTGCAATATTTATTGAGCACTTATCTTAAAATTTTTTTTCGAAATTGCGAAGTGTTTCTAAGATAGTTAGAGTTGAGAATTTATTTGGACCTTGTGTATTCAATGAAAATATATTATCAGACATTAAGACTCGGGTAGTTTTATTTTTCCTTGTAAGAATCGATAACCTGAGCATCCATTTCATGAGATGCATTGCCATCCGATGAATATTTTATGTAATAGCTAAACAAGCGGAACAGTTACAATTACAGGGATGCCAAACTCCAGCGATGCTTTTTCGTAGGATCTTAGCAACAGAGACAATTTTTCATTCCTCTTTCCTTAGAAATATATTAAAATACAAATTGAAACATTTAATAGTTTTCCACGATTTGCCATACTTAAAAAAAATTATAATAAGTTGTATATCCTTTAATTACATTACACTAATATTGAATGTCAGAGTTCATAGAAATATCGAAATAATTGTTTTCAAATTAATTATCGATCAAGTAAGTTAGCCTGTGTGTGATAAAAGGGGTTATTTCCGTCAAATTGAAAAAAGTGACAAAAATGAAAAGTTCATTAAAAATTGCCCTTTTCGACGTTTGTTTTTTAAATTTTTAATATATATATATATTTTTTTTTAAACTTTACAGAATATGCACTAGTTTGTTTAAAACCTTTTTTGAAACCTTGTATCAAATAAAGCAGAAATCTCACGACAATGAATGAAAAAATGTGAAAAATTGTTTAATCCTTCGTTTACAAAAATTTCCAATCCTTTGTAAAAAAATTGTTCGAAACAAATCTTTTAAATTAGCTTATAAAATTTTGCAAATATTATCTAATAAAAAGAAATTTTGTGGCATTCAGAGCAAAAAAATAAGCCTTATAAAATCTACCACCCACGCAAAATACGGGCATTTAATTTAAAAAAAAAAAGAAGAAATAATTAATTTTTAACATTTCAAAATTTTCCTAAATTGTATTGTTGTTATCACGAATGACCGAAATCAAGCACATGCGCAAAAGCTCAGGCGCAAAGTACTCATGTGCAAAGTTTAAGTTCTAGGACGTCAGAAGTGTCTAGGACTCTGGAATTAGGGCGTCAGGAAAAATTTAGAAAAATCTAGTGAAAGATTTCTTTAGATTCATAAAAAAGTCAGGGTAAATAAAAGTGTGTAATGATAATCATTTCTTATATTTGAGAAGAAAAAAAATTTTTGCATTCATTTTTTAAATTCTTTTTTCAAATTAAGTTTCCAAATGATGAAATAAAAACCACCTGTTCCATAACAGTTAAATTAAATGGTAATATCTTGTCATGCTAACCAAAACTAACCAAATGTTGACCTACCGGCATTTTAAAATTGGCATGAATAAAGCAAACATATATGGGGACTTTTCTCTATATATAAAAGCGAAAGTCTGTTTGCATCAGGGTAATCTGGTTATAGGGTAGGCAGCTGTGGGAACGGCAGTATCGAACTTGAGAACGGCAGTATCGATTTGGATCGTGTTTTTTTCATCACTTAGAAAATTTTCAAGTGCTGGTTTGCATGGACGATCGACAGTGTAAAGCTGAGCGCAGATGGCGCTAGGGACTAAAATTCGTCGTATGACTTCCGGCTTACTACTTCCGACTAATTTTTACGTCTAAGCTTGAAAAAACGCACCATTCTTGTAGTTTTTTCAATATAACATGTTCTTTCAATCTACATTTCAACGAAACAAGCAACAAATGGATTCCTATGACTCTACAAGTTTGCTATGATGCTACCCAAAAAATAACCAACAATTTTTTTTACACAAATGCAGCCAAATAAGGGATAACACTCAAAACATGGCTAACCTTACACTTTATTTATGCTGTGATATTAATTTTGTTAAATTTGTTTTAGGCTCACGACCTGTTAGAATTTATTAATTACATAAAACTCTTATGAATGCTAAAATTACGTGTAAATATAAACACAAATAACTAATAAAACTTCTTAGAATAATAAGCCTGTTTACACATCGTCTCATAAGTACAATATAAGCGGAGGGATACACCGAAAGTTTTCTAAATTTCCAGTTTTTGGAAGCTTGTTATTCTTTATATTCAGTAGTGATGGGCAATAACAGGTATTTTCAAATAACAGGTTCCAGCTGTTACAATACAAAATAATACCTGTTCCAAATACCTGTTCCAAAATAACAGGTCTTAGAAAAAAATATTCAACTTTTTTATACGTGAAAGATAGTTTAAAATGGCAAGTATTTTTGTAACAGATACATATTTTTCTATTAATTTGACAATATTATTAGGAAAAGTATTTTTTTTCTATGGGTAAGAAAATATAGCGAAGGTTTTTTCTAATTAATTTTTAAACAATATGAAAGCAATTATATATTAATTTCTCTTTTATTCTCCATTGTTTAAGTTAAAAAAAAAACTATGTTACATCATTTTTTATGTATATATAGTTTTTTCTTTTTATGATTATACTTTAGAAGAGCAGGCAGTTCAAAAGATATCATTCAGAATTAATTTCTTACATTCGAAAACATTTCAAAAACATTTTTGTTAGTGTAATCAAATATAATGAATAATAATAGAAACAATAGTTTTCTTTACGAAATATAGCCCTTTTCCAATGCATTGTAAGGAGAAATAAGTGACAGCGAAAAAATTATTTTGCAAAATTTGCATCTTTTTTAACAATCATTAAATAATTTAGAAAGCTTAGAGAACTAAAAAAAGTTATTGCAATGTTCAAAAGTTATTGCAAGAGTTATTGTTTCTAAATAAAAAAGAATTTAGGAGTTCCCTATTACATTCTTTTGACGATATAACTAGAATATTTTCATTTCCACAAGAGGAAAAAAATTGAATAAAATTGTCCAAATGGAATAAAA
The DNA here is from genome assembly GCA_949128135.1 of Parasteatoda lunata. Lineage (NCBI taxonomy): Eukaryota > Metazoa > Arthropoda > Arachnida > Araneae > Theridiidae > Parasteatoda > Parasteatoda lunata. The sequence goes on along the minus strand of OX421973.1, from coordinate 44,155,926 downwards.
TACTTCACAAATATTGAGACAAATTTGAAATTAAAAAAATTTAATATCTGAATTTAAAACGCAACATTGCATAACATTATTGTTAAATCATAACAATTTAAAAGTCAGACATTACATTCTCTATATGAGAAAATTTAACCAACATTTTTTTTTTTTTTTTAAATTTTACAAAAGAAAAAATAAATAGAACTTAAAATACAGATATAGACAAGTTAGAAATTTTAAAAAAATTAATCACTGAATTTAAACACAATATTGCGTATCATAATTTTTAAATCAAAACAATTTAGAGATTAGACATTACATTTTCTATATGAGAAAATATAGCCAACATTTTTTTTCATTTTACAAAACGAAAAAATTAATAGAACTTAAAATATAGATTTAGACAAATCAGAAATTCAAAAAATTTAAATTCTGAATTTAAAACACAACATTGCATAACATTATTGTTAAATCAAAATATATAGAGGTTTTAGTTGTGTAACAAAATTTGTAAGTTTAAATATATAAATAAAGCTGATTAATTTTAAATCATTTGTGAAATCGAATATCTAGTAAACAAAGTTGTGTTTAAATTACTCTTTTTTTAAACTCCTACAATTTTGGCAGGGGCCCCTATTTGCTGCCGCTCACCAGCCCCCATGATTACTTCGCAACCATCGTCGTTTTTTTTTGCGAAACAGATCGTTTTTCCAGATCTGAAGGTACTCGCTTAATTTAAATATATTCTCTCCTTCGTTTAACCCCCTAACTACAATTCCCCAAAGATTTGTTTTGTGATTATTATTACGATCCCTTAGTTAACTAATCACTTCATTCTAATGCCACTTTCGTAAAATTATTTATATTTTCAGACATAATAAATTTAGTGAATTTTACTGAAGGTGATTTATAATTTCATTTACTTAAATACCTAAAAGTAGTCTGTGCATGCATTGCAACCTAGTTGAATGCAGCTTTTTAAATAATTCGAATAACATCATTTTATAGTTTTGAACTAAAAAAAAAATACATGTTTACCAAAATGTAATTGATTCAGTTTTACCAATTTGCACGAGCTAAAACATTTAACAAATTAAATACAACTAGAGCATAATCCGATATTATTTTAAGCATTTCTAAAAAAAAATTAACTATTCAAAATAAACACCAGTATACGAATATTGCATAAGTTTTAAAGAAACAAGCCTTTTTATAACAATTCTAAACTTTTCTTGGATTATTTGATTAATATTTTCCTTTTAAAACAATTAGCACATTAATTTAAAAATATTACATACTATGTAGCCTCTAATGATAATTTTTATGTCAAGTAAAATTCCAACTATTAAGGGACGAAAATTCACCCAATTAACTGTAATAGATTTTTTTCCCTTTCCTACTGAATATTATCATTTAAAAATATATTATTTATTTTCTTCAAAAATTCAAAATGAATAAATCTTTTAAGCAACAAAATAATAGGCAATGCCAGTGAGACATCTATTTGTATAAGAGTGGACGAAATTCAGCGAAATAATAAATCATTCTTCACGTAGAACATCGATTGAATTACCACAACAAATAACTACTGATGAGAGTCAATTCGCAACCTCGAAGGTCACGGTCGACCTCGAAAACGAAAGCCGAAAAAGGAACCCACATCGAAAGCTATGGAGGTGGGGGGCCAATGGCGTAAAGAGGTGTCTGGATTCTCCAAGTAAAACTCCTTGGTTAGATGTCCCCCAAAAGACGATTGTAATTAATGCAGAAAACACAGTAGGCAGCAAAAAGAACCAATAAAAAAAATGGGGAGCACTTTCAAGTAAATGCAGGCCACAGTTACTCTATTGTAAACAATTCACTATTTCTGAATTTTTTATTAAATGTATAAAATTTAAAAATTTAATTGCCTAAAACTTCATTACTTAACTTCCTAAAATAGGTTTCTAATAAAAATAATAGCGATGTAATTAGTTTTAGAGTCCTTAATCGCTAACTTTAGGCTTCCTTTGGCTAAAGGTTAGGAATTATTTCTCATTGTTTTTCCTTTCATTAGTTTCATTTACGTTTCTATTTCAGTAGATAAAATAAATAATAGTTATTTTATCATTCACAAAATATCATTTGATAGATTACCACGGAAAAAAAATATTTACATATTATTCTACTACTCTTCATCCTCTCTCTGTACTATTGTACTACCCTTTATGCTTCGTCATCTGCATAAACATCGAAAGTTACAACTCTAAAACTTAAAATTTTTATATCTTAATAATTAATAACTAGATTTTTTTGGAATTTCAGAAATTATATAAAAATATTGTACTATGTAGTTTAAATGATTTCGTATTTATATATACATAAGTTCACCATATTAAAGTATACGGAGTGCAAAAGGATTAAAGATAGGGAGAAAAATATAGTGTTTGATAATATAGCTTGCATATAAAGAAAATATAGTGTTTAAATATAGCTTGAATAGAATATACTAAACATACTAAGATATCTAGAACATACTAAATATAGTTTTAATAATTTTAACAACCCCTTTTTATATTGAAATAAAAAGTAAAAATATTTATTGCTTGAAAACAAAAAAAAATGCGAAAGAGAGAGTGTAAGACTTAGGAGAGAAGAAATTAAACAATAAGACTCATATTTTCTAGGAAAATTTCGTGAATTTTTTTTTTTTCTATTTAACTTGTAGGAAACATGGAAATAGGAAATATGGAAAATGCAATTATAAACAACCTGCCCCCCCCCCCCATATGCCCGAAAACCCAAAGGGCATGGAAGACAGGTCACCGTGCCCGGCATTGTTGCAAATTAGCTTAAACTGCAAAATAGTAGGAAAGGCTGTGACAAAATACCATCTGTTCCAAAATACTAGCTGTGAAAAAATATCGCCTGTTCCAAAATACTAGCTGTGACAAAAATATCGCCTGTTCCAAAATACTAGGCTGTGACAAAATATCACCTGTTCCAAAATACTAGCTGTGACAAAAATATCGCCTGTTCCAAAATACTAGCTGTGACAAAAATATCGCCTGTTCCAAAATACTAGGTGTTAAAAAATATCGCCTGTTCCAAAATACTAGCCTGTGACAAAATATCACCTGTTCCAAAAATACTAGCTGTGAAAAAATATCGCCTGTTCCAAAATACTAGCCTGTGATAAAAATAACAGGCTGTTCCGATATAGCATGTTTAAAATATTAGGTGGTAGTTTTATTAATATATTAATAATAGGTTGTTAAGACACAGAAGTAGAACCACAAGGGGGGGGGGGGGCTAGCAGTTGACTATCAATAATTTTCAATGTTTTTTTTTTTTTTTTTTTTATTTAAACCTTAGAAAGGCTATTTTTTATTAAGAAATTTAAGACACCCTAAATGTGTTTTAACAATATAATTGCAGAATAATCATTTTCTTAGGAGTGAAAAAAAAAAAAAAGGCATTTAATGATTTACTTCGGACGCAAAATAATTTTAACGAAACGAAATTTAAGTACTATTATTAATTTATGATTGGAATTAATATTTAAGTTTATAGAACGACATCTAGTTTTATTAGAACTAAATTTTATGACTTCTATTACAGCTCTTTTATTTTTTAGACTATGAAAACACAGAAATTGAGATTTACCATGATTTCACTTATACGTTACAAAACTTATCGTATGCTACTCACGTCCCGCAGTGGACTGATCGTTCAATTCTGCTACACGGTTCCCATCAGATCACCGAAGTCAAGCATCACTGGCTGCCGTCAGTGTGCGGGGTGGGTGACCACTTGGATCAGTCTGCGTAGAGACCGAGGGTGTGCGGTACGGGGCCTCGTTAAACTGTTTTACCGTAAAGTGCTCCAATTCGCGCGCAGGTCGTCGGGCTACCGAAGCGGGGAGGACATCCCCTCTGCAGAGGATCAAAATTGTGATGGCATGTCTTCAGATCATCCTCAGGGATACTTCCCAAACCGTCGCCAATAGCCCATTGTGCAGCTTTTGTGCGACATAAATGAACTACAACGTATGCTACTCACGCGAGAAGTTTTTAATTCTTGCTGATACAAGTAAACAGTTTTTAAAAGTCTATAAATTGCTTTTAAATTTAGAAATATCATGTTTACACTTACAGGGAGGGGGGAAAAAGACTGTTGAAAAAATTTTGTTCTATTGATTGGATTTTCAAGTTTTAAGTGTACGTATAATAAAATACATTCTTTGACTAAACCGATCGTTTGTTCGATGAATTTGGGTTATTTGTTTTTCCTTTTAATTCTATTTGGGCTTGTTAATTTTACTTTTTACGTATTCCATGCAAAAAAAAAATAAAAAAATAAAAATTAACCGAATTAAAAATTTTTTATTCATTATTATAAAATTTGTTTAACTAAGGGAAATACAATGTAATCTTTTTGAAATTATTTCTTTATTTATACTAATTTGTTTAATAATGGTTGAAACAATTTTGAATACCAATGCACATTAACTCATGTATCATTTTAAACTAATTAATTTTAAATGACACAATGCAAAATTCGAATGAAGTCAAGTCTTTTTGAAATTTTTTAACTTAGAAACGATTTGATCAATAATGTTCAAATTTCGCATTTTAAAATTACACAGTTAAAATGATCTAAAATTTACATAGCTTAAATTTTAGTTTTCTTCTAATTATAAATAACAAATTAATTTTTACATTCAATTTTCTTTGGATAAATAAATTTTATAATTATGTGATCAATATTTCCAACTAGCTTTAAAATTTCTTGAGATATGGCGATAAACCGAAAAAAAAAAGTGAATACTAATACTAATTGTACTTAAACTTAGGATTTAAACGACCGCTTTTTTGCTTAAATTGTCGGGACCATACTTTACAGATAGCGACTCACCCTCCAAATCAAAATTTGTTGAATAAAAGATTTTGTTTTTCAAGTAAAACAGTTTTTGTGTCTGGTTCGATTCTGTATAATTTTTAATGCTAGCTAATTAGCATATTTAGGGTTAACCTTAATATATATATATATATATATATATATATATATATATTATATATATATATATATATATATATTATATATATTATAGATAGCAGCATAAAATATCTAATAATAAATAAAAATCTTCCCCAGCAAAGGTTGTGCTTCTCCCCTTTCAAAAAAAGGTGAGTTCAAAGTTTTCAAGACACGAGAAGGGGTGGGGGGGGATTCATAGAGTGGCTCACGTTTCATAGGCGGTATTTGTTAATTTTTTCCCAAACCTATACAAAACTGCCTAGGCATGATTTTTGAATGCAGTTCTAATGACACCACGCAATATGAAAAGAAAAAAAAAAAAAAAAAAAAAAAAACTATATATAGAAATATTAACTATTGAACTAGAGAAAATAAGCTATATATAAACATTTTTAGAATAATTCATTTGATTTTAGCAAAGTTACTCGTTAAATTATTAGATTTAAAACAGCTCTAAAAAAATTATAATACTAGAAATGCAAAACTTAAGTTTTGTATTTCTAGTATTATAATTTTTATAGACCCTCGCAATGTCTGGCTACGGCCCTGTAATAATAAATAAAACGTGATTTTTTTTTATATTATTATAAACTGTACAAAGATTGCCAAAAAAAAAAAAAAAAAAACAGTTTAACATTTTAAAAAAAGTAGAAAAATAAATTTTTGCCAAGATAATTGAATTAAAATTTTTGCCTAGTATTTTGGAACAGGCCTTTGGAAGTAACCTGTTATTTTTATAACAGGTATGATTAAATAACAGGTTCCAAATACCTGTTCCAGAAAATATTGGACATCTCTAATATTCAGTCAACCATCCATGGTTGTCCTCTTCCCGACGTTATGTGGTTCGGGCACAGTATCGAATATACATAATTTCATGGATGAATATCATTGTTATAGATAAATATGTGCGCTGTCATGGAAACAGCATTTTTACAAAATATTTAAAAATAAGAAAAAAGAAAGCAGATGAGGCCACTAGAAAAAATCGAATATCCTTAAAGCTCGCTAAATTTCATCATCAGTGGTTATGTTAAACAAATATTCTTAGTCGCCCAACTGGCATTTCAATTGCAAGCCTTCTAAATTTATTAAATTCTAATACTAAAACGTTTAACTATTATAATACTATGCAAAAATATAATAAATTCACTTACAAAATATTTAATTAAGGAACTAATTAAATATTTATCAAAGATTTGCATTCTAGGGTATTTGTATCTATCTTCACCTCAGATTTCAAAGCTGTAACTGCCATAGTTTGTTATAAAGTAGAGAGGGACGCACTCCCCCACAAACACATTGTTGTTGTTGGCATTGGCCATTAAGTCAATGGGTGGTATTTTATTTTATTTTATAACCGTCGTTGAACAGCCGACCCAACTTAATGGGTTTACGGCTACTAATGTTCAACTCCGTAGCCTTGTAATTTTGAACCCAATCCAGAAGACAAGGGAACTCCTGGATCGAGTATTGGGAGAAATTTGCCTTCGTGGAGGACTTTTTTGATGGAGCTAACCCGCATTTGCGTTACATGGAGAGGAAGACCACGAGAACCTCCCACGGTTAGCCTGATGGCAAAGGGAATCTAACCCATGATCCGTCTACCACTGAGGATATTTCACGTCAGCACTGTGGTCAGTGCAAGCCGGATGCGGAATTCGTATCGACTGGGATTCGAACCCGGTTCGCCTCATTGGAAGGCGAACGCTCTATCCCCTGAGCCATCGCGGCTCCAAGGGGTGGTATTGTACTTGTTTTCCAGTGGCGCCATCTGTGGCCAAGAATTCGAATTCTGCCATGCTACTCGACTTCTGCTATGGAAACAAGAAATAGCCCATTTCAAGGGGGGGGGGGAGCTTCTTTCTCATCTGATTCCCTTTCTCTCGCCGATCCGAGCCAAAACCTGTCTTAAATAATGACCCAACTTAAAAAAGTTAAACCTCGTAACCATAGTTACCGTCACTACTCCAGGCGAATGGCTAGGGTAGTTCTTTACATTGACAAACATAGGTGTCATCTACATTCATAAAATGAGAACAATTGTTAGGGTTAAAATGGTAAATGAAGAAATTTTACTCTTGATAATTTCCTTTCTAGTATATAGATAAATGGAAAAACTTGTAAAAAATATTTTTTTCGTTTACTAAGTGTTTTATCTGCCATTGTTTTGTAGAAATAGTATGGACAGCAGTGTCCTGGACAAAAGCACTTCTAAATTGCGGTTCACCTCCTTATTTTCTGGGTCAAAAATCGAATCAATAAATTAATAGTACAAATGAAAGTCGATTTTTAATATTTCATTCAAGTGCTTGAAAATTCGTTTATTAGATCAAAAATAATTCACTCTCTCTCACTTTTTCTTCTTCTTGCACCTAGAACTATTGAAGATATTCACAGTAGCTAAGAGTTATCTTAGTTATAGTTTCACTTAAAAAGTTTTTTCCTTTGCCCTATTAGTTACGAGTTAGTAATGTCGACACACATAAATTTGTATTTCAGGTCATTATAGTTTTTTGAATACATGCATTTTTTATTTATGCATAGCGTGCATCATGATTACCCAACGATCAGAAAAAAAAATTAGTTTATCATGCTCATCTGAACTAACAAACCATATGCAAAATACTTTTTAGATCGTGTATACGATTTCAGAGTATCTTGTTTTTAAATCCCATTCTTTCAAGAGCACGTGTTCATGACGCCGTTTATCTTACTAGTTTACTGATATGAATGAAAAGTGCTTCGAATTCAATTTAATAGAAAACGCATCTTGTCATATGAAAAACATTAATGAGAAGATATTTTATTCCATCCACTTTAGAAAAATTGCTAGTGCATCTTAGTACCTTTTCCTTTCCCCTACCCCTTTGTACCAAAATCCCGAATGACGTAAGAATTGCATGTCCCGCGACTGTAAAAGTTAATGGAAAACGTCTTTCCTTTCTAAATAAAGGCTGTCACGCTAACCAAGGTGAAGTCTCGAGAAAAGCGGGACTAAGAGTTTTTAAGTTATTTTCTTTTAACAAATATATTCTTATGGATGGAGAAATGGGATTTTTATCTTTAGTTTTGTGATTGCACAGGTTGGGATGCTTATGTCACATTTTATTATTCCTGCAAGTTATAAAATGCCGCTCCAACTATTTGGAAAGGGTAACTCTTACATTTTTTTCTTTCTCTTTTCGTTTTGATTTCATTTTTTTCTTTTTCTTTTCCTTTTTCCAAAATTACTTCGAAAATAAGATTTCAAGCTTGATATCGCCACTGGGAAAGGTTCTGTAATTGGCAAGTGAAAGTTTTGCAAAGAAAGTTTCTTATCACTTTCTGCGGCAAGTATTTTTAGTTTTTAAGAAAAGATGTATACTGACTTCTATCTACTCTCGAGGGCTGTTCATACAGTATGTAAGCATCTAAGGGGTGGGGGAGCATTAACAATGCTTAAGTAGGACTATAAATCCCCCATATCGATATAGAGAAAACATCTTTTGTTTATTGTAAAATTACTTAATTATGGAAAAAGATTGCAATTTTTTAAAAATGTATCTATATGTAATATACAATGCATATGAATCAAGAAGTGGTTTTTTGGGGGTGGGCATTATTACTTATTTTGTTATTTTGTAATTTTATTAATTTCAAAATTATTATATTGTACAGTGCGGGTATAGGGACATTTTCGGTTATCGGAACTAGGAATTTTTCCAACGCGTAGAACAATACCTTATTCTGATTTACACAGGAATGAAAGGAATTTATTGTATTTGTGATTAGCAAAGCGTGTGGCCGTAATTTTAAGATATTAACTAACAGAATAGCATACTTAAAATCTCATCCATAATTCAAACCTAGCCGTTTAGATTAAATACCGATAAGACTATTAATTTCCATATTGTTTCAATTACTCTTTAAATAATCCTAAACTGTTGCAATTGAAATAATCAAACCAATTAAGATAATTTATCTATTGTGAAACTCTTCTGCTCAGCACCTGCAGAATACTACTATTTTCACAGTTACGATTCTAGTGTAATGTTGCAATTACTCATTTATTTCAGACTTCATCTAATTATTTTAAACCTTTATTTACCCTTAATTTTCCAACAGTTTAAGTTTATTGTACGCGAAATTTTCAAGTGATTTTTTTTTTAGGTTAAAGGTGATTGTATTCCGGGTGAACCCCGGAATTCGGGATTTTTGCATCATCTTTCTAGGTCTAAAAACTAGGAGCAGAGCATATGATTTTTTGCAAATTTTGCAGAATTTCTCGTTTTTCAAGACTGATTTCCGGACTTCTGCGAATCAAAACTTATAATCCTACGAAATTTTCATTGCAATCTAAAGTTTAAAGTAAGACTTAAGACTTAAAATAAGAATTAAGAGTACCGGAATCTAAAATTTAAATTTTGAAACTTCCGCTAAATCGCGCTAACGAAACGTATGCATTCACGTGATTTTTCCGCTAATTTGAATTTTTTTTTTTTTTGTCGCATTTTCGCCGTTTTTAATATCTAACTACGTTGGAATCCGCTAATATCGGGAATCCGCTAATATCGTGATTATTCACACAATTTTAATATCAAACATCAATTTTCGTATTTATCAGATTTAAAAGTTACACATTGTGAACAACGATTTTCGTATTTTTCAGATTGAAAAGTTACACATTGTTTATCGTATTCGCGTGATTTAAAAATCCAATATCGCAATTTGTATTAACGCGCTTTTTAAATCAATATCTCGATTCGTATTCATGCGTTTTCAACTTCCAACTTTTAAATCCTATACCTGTTGAACTATTCTTAATTTTTTTTCTTAAATGAGTTACTATAATTACTTGATATCTAGTTTTTGCACATAAAATTTTCAGGATTTTTCACTTAGTGTCACAATCACCCCTGTTAAGTGAATTTTCTTAATTTAAACGTAAATATTATGAAATTTTTTCTTGCTTCTCAAAATTTCATTTCGTTTGGAAAAGAATTTTAGCTTTCAATATTTTCTTCTTTGCGATCAGCTGTAATTGCTCCCATTCTGTCTGCGTTTAAATTTCTCGTGGTTGAGAAATAGGCGTTAATTCCTTTCTTTTCTTAATTTTTCTGGGAGCTTCTGAACTAATCTTAACCGCCAGTTTTTTAAACTTCTTGAAATTCAATTGGATATCGCTTGTCTGGAGGCTTATCCTAAAAATTTCTTGGTCAGCGTCCTGTTTTCCATTTTGCGCCACTTTTCTTTGCGAACTGCTGGTTTTTTTTTTTTTTTTTTTTTTTTTTTTGTCTTTGAGATGCGGATTTTAGTCCGTAATCCAATTTTCTAGATCTTCTTCATTTTAAATATTGATAATAAAATAAACTTGACATTTTTATATACTATGACAATAAATATATACTTGACATTTATATATTATAAACATTTGTATACTTGATAATAAGTTAATTATGAAATAATTTCAGTTTTCTTTTAGTAAGTCAAGTGTGATTAACATCTCTTGACGTTTTCTTGTCGCGTCACCCATTTCTAAAAGATAAAAAAAAAAAAAAAAAAAAAAAAAAAAAAAAAACATAATGTTATAATAAAATTTTGTTTGTGTCATGTTTTTTTACTAAATCAGCCTTGTTATGTTGTGCGTGTATTTTATCTTCTTATATTGATATTGATCCATTGTGTCTTGGTTCAAATATATGTCAAGACAACTATCTAAATTTAAATTTATTAGTGATTTAATTTAGTTTATGCAAAATAAATGACGATTATATTACGCCAAAAAAATTTATTCCTTCCCATTTAGGTAGTGAGTACGCCTTGTTCTTTTGTTCAGTGTCAACCATTTGGTTACTGCTTTACACTTTGTTTTGTATTACCATATTTCTTAAATTATACCATATAACTTTCCCTTTGCCTTTTATTTAGTATTTTAGATTCTTTCTCGGCCTTAATTTTATTTGTTTTGTTATTTACTTTAATATTTATATATTGGTGAATTTTATTATTGATTATTGATATAGTATACTCTCGATGTCTCAAAGTTAAAGGGATCCTAAAAAAAATTCGAGATGGCGAGCTTTCGTGATAACAAGTTCAGAACGAAAAATATTCTAAAAAGTAGAAAAATATATTCGAAAAGGAACATAACGAAAAATAAACGTAAGAATAACTACTAATAAATGTGTATTTAATGATAGTTGACTAAGTCTAAAGACAGCAATGATAATTTTATTTTTAAAAGTAACACAAAAATAATTATGCATTGAAGAGAAACGAATTTGTTTAAAATGAACTTAAATTGTGATTTTTTCCGAAAAAAATTCACTTTTTATTTGGAAAAAAATTTGTCATAACAAAGTTCTGAGAAGAACTCTTCAGCGTAGGAATTCAAATAAACAGTAAGTGGATATATAATGCCAAAGGGAAATTTTTTTTTTTTTTGACATAAGGCATTTGAGATATCGAAATTCGAGATATCGAGAGCATACTGTATTTTAATTGATATATTATATTCTATCAACAACTGACAGTATTCAATATCCAAATACAATTTCGTACCATTCAATCCCAATCTCATATGTTATCCTAATCCTTTGGTTCGGGTCTTATGTTATCCTCCTCTTATTCCCAAATTACAAGCATGATTTTAATCTCTTATTATTTCGGCACCAATACTCAATTATCCAATCAATATAATTTTAATTTGTAAGAACATGTAAAACAAATTTAAGTTCAAGGGGAACCATTTATCTGAACTCTTACTGTAATAAATTTAATACTATGCTACGTGAATGATGATTAAACATGACTTGAAATTAAATTTTGAAGATTTAAGGAATACATTTTAATTAGTTAGTCAACACGTGCTTCATTATTACAAAGCATTCCGTAGCATTAATAATCTGAAGAGTAAGGAAACTGGACCTGCTCATATAATCAAGAGACAAATATAAATCAAAGACTCATCCAGAATTCTAATCAAATTTAATAACTTGTACAAATACGCTGCCTGCTAACATCGTCAGTAAAACGTGCAACTTGGGCACATGGTATCTTTCTTTAAAGTTAATCCTTTTTACAAAATGAAATTCTTGTAGTTGAAATTCATTCTATAGTAATTGATCCAGGTGTTTATCATGATTTCATGAAAAATGAACTCGAATAGTTGCAAGAATACATCACAAGATATGGTGAGCAATGGTTCGTGCTCAAAGCTTAGACATCATTTCTTCTGCCTGGACAGTCGTCGACGACAGGAAAAATAAAAAAAATCATTCGCAAACAAAATAAATAAATAAGAAAAAATATATAAATGAAGTTTATTCAATGTACGCTGTTAGTGAGAAAAGTCTGTTGACAGTTGGAAATGCAACAGACTTCTTGCATTGCCTTCTTAGATTACTAGTAATTCACTCGAAGCAGTGATAATATCATGAATATTATACTTAACGATTATTACTGAATGCGATAACACTGTCAGTGTATATAAATTTTATTCGGGTAATGAAAGTATCAAAATATCAATGTAAAATTAATATAATTAGTGTTAAAAAAATCGTGATGTATTGTTAAATATCGATATTTTTTTTACTATACAGCGGGGTATTATAATTCGTATCTAACGCTTTATAGGGCCCATGTCCATGTTGGCGAAAAAAGCAAAAGCTCAGAAAAGCAGTCGCCAACACATGATTTTCTATAACCAATATAAGTACTTATTATTCTTGATTTTGCTGAAAAATTGATAATGTTCATTTTAAATGCACGGAAAAGCTTTGAAGGGGAATCGTGAGGTCGGTTTTTTGCTTTCACGCGGATCAAAGTGTGTGGAGGAAAAAGTAAAATACTGATTTACCTGCACACCACAGGTTTAAGTGAATGTTGCATAACGTTTTTTTTCCCTTAGACTATTGGTCTTTCGCTATCTTAAGTAATTCTTCTTTTTCCTTACTTGCCATTCCATGTTTTGCTACTTAACATTTTAATGTCCTAACTAAGACTATATATGCAGCTGTTAAAATAGTGACTTATTTAATATTTTCGCTATCGTGCAGCATTTTATCACCTGTGGCAGAATCGCAGCGAAACGGCGACATTGCCGCAAAACGTTTCAGATTCCTTGCCGAAAGATTTTTCTTTTAAAAAAATTACTTTTCTTTTCTGCAGAAATTTACACGTAATATTTGAATCATGCAATTAGATAATCACTCTTACTTAATCACTTAACATGCTCAATTTACGCCAATAGTATCGTAAATCGATGTAATCTTTCGATTAGTTATTTCGAGCAGTTATTGATATTGATTTTTTTTTTCAGGGAACTTTTAAATATCCCGATATATTTCAAACAATAGGGAAAATTCGAATCGCGCATTTGAGTATTTACTTTTTAAGGCAATAATTCTATTTAACTTTTGGCAGTTATTACTATTGATTTATCCATGGTTTTTAAATCCGATATTTTTATACAATATTATTTATTACATCAACCTAATCTCGAAGCGAAACACGCTTTTGAGGAGTCAGTTTCACGGGATTTCCTCGTTTGATCTTTTTTTAGGTAATTTTCTACGCATTTAATGATTAATTATATTTTTTTTATCGTGATTATTTACAAAATGCGGAGGAAAAAAAAAATTTGTTCGTCCTCCCCCAAGAAAATGGGAGAATTTCACCCATAATATTAGAATAAAAAATTATTACATGTCCAATTAAAAAAGAAATTTCTATAGTTTTTTTTTTTTTTTTTTTTTTGTAAACACAGCGCTTTTGTTATTTTAAATGAATAACATATATGTTTGTTATTATTCAAAAGTATCTTGTAAAAAAATATTAGTGCTGGACAGTTTTGTCGCAGAGAGCTCGAAAAAATTCTGTCACAGAGATTTTATTAATATATAAAACGTTTAAGTTACGTTTTAAAGTCAACTTTTCAGCTTGACAATGACGTTACGTATGGGTTTATGGGTATTAACAGATTTTTATATTTATTTTTACTTAATTTTTTTTACAGAAACTGTTACACATTTCCGTATAAAATTTCAAAGCTATGATAAGAATATCAGGTGAACCAGTTCTTCTCAGCAATCCATCAATCATGGAACTGTAAAAATAAACAGTGTTGATGGCTCAAGATTAAAAATTTTAAATTTTTTTCTAAAACAATGGAAAAATTTCTTTGACCAGGAGAGTGACATGGATACCATGGGGCAAACTTTTAGATGATACTTCTTGGTGAATTAAATAAATAAACGGATTCAAAATATATTATTTTACACTTCTAAATATGTATGTATTGTTTACTTTTGTTATTTTAATTATTGAAATGTTTAATAACTGAATTTTAGAAAAGGTTCGAACAGCCAAGGAGAGTGACTTTTTTATAATTAAAAAATTTTTTTTAGAAAATTTTAAATAAATTATCTTTTTATATGCGTTGCAATTCATGGAGAAAATTAATTTCAGACTATAAAAAATAACTTTTTATCTAAGGCCATTAATCTTGTGATATTTTGTTTAGGCATGAAATTGTGTCTTTGTGGAAATAACTAATGTATTAAATAATTTTAGTAATTAAGTAATATGGTTTTAAATGTGTTCTGATTTATTTTTATAATATTTCAAGTATATTTATAAATTTAATTTATTATTAATTAAAATTTTGTACTATCTTTTTTTTTTTTTAAAAAAAAAAAAAAAAAAAAAAAAAAGATTTTTTTTAAAAACGAAATTCTGATTTAAATCAAATATTTTTATTTTTAAAAAATCGCGAACCACGATGCTTAAGGCACTTGTAAAGCACCATTCAAATTAAACTCGGAACTACTTAATAACTGGAATTGTAAGGTATAAATTTTTTTACATTATTTTAAAGAAAGTAATTTTACATGACTAAGTACAAAATCTGAGGAGAATCAGTCGAATAGTTAAAATTCGATTTCTCTCAAACCTATTGAAATCATTTTCAATAATATTTAATGTTTTTGTATTATTTTTCTGAATAAATTTTAAGACACTTGTAAAGCACCATTCAAATTAAACTGGGAACTACTTTATGACTGAAGATAGATATTTATACTTTTTAACATTTTATGAAGAGTTAAAAAACGGTGTTTTATCCTAATTCATGACTATTTTTTTTTAAATAAAGCCTTGTTTTCTTTCTGATTATATTTTTGTGTTAATTAAAAGAGAACTGTTTGGAAAAAAATGGCCTTTTGTTTCTTTTTTATGCTTTTTAAATGCAACTGATTAAATTCTCAATGACAGTCTATAGTTTAATGTATTATTTTAAATAATAATGTATTATTTTAAATATTAATGTTATATACTATTATAATTATGCACCGCCGTTTTTCTCAACTTAAATATTACAGTTACAATTAAAATGATTAAATGTTGCAAGAAATTTTTTTTTTTGGAAATAAATTTTGTTTTATAAACTTATATTTTTGTTTTAAAACCTATTTAAAACATCGTAGTCATTGTGCTTATGATATTAATGAAAATAATTTTAACAATGAAGTTTTAATGATGGATTTTTGCTTTTAAAAATAAATTACTGGTAAAAAAAATTTTGAGTCATGCTTTTACTTGCAAAATAAAATTAATTGGACTGTTATTTTTCTTCTTGAGTGTATTATCTTCTCCAATACATTACGCTATTATAAACATTTTCCACATCAATACCTTATTCAGTTTCTTTTCATATAATTTTTAAAAGAAAAATAAATTTAAATGGAAATAACTTATTTTAAATTTGTTCCACCTACAAAATTTTTTTTCGTGAGCATTATAATCTGCGTAGAAGAAGTATTTCGAAATTAAAATTAGATGAAATTTATCATTTTTACGACATTTTGTTTTGTCCTTTAATGCGTAGGGAACATTTGCATAGAACGTTAATTGTTTTCATTGTGACAATTTAATTTTTTTTTCCTATGTCGTATTAACATTTTGAAAATGATGAAGCCTTGAATCGTGTTGTTCCACTAACAATAAGTTAGACAATTGATAAAAATTTTAATATGTCTGGATATCTTTGTTTAAAAAAGATATATTATTTCTTCTTTGTTCCATTGGCTTTTAAGCCAATTTTCAGTATTCTCCTTTACTGTGTTTTTGCATATTTTTAATCTGATGTGTTAACAAAGAATTCATTTTATTTCGCTTTATTTTGCAATTTTTTTAAAATAACTGATTTTTTAATACAAAAAGAATATTACTCTTTGTGCAATTTAAAACATATTTTAATGAATATATAATTTTTATTAAAAAACCTCAGGCATTAATTTCGAGGTATATTTTTTAAATATAAATAGACTTTAAGGTTTACCTTTACATTATATATATTTTAATCGAAATTTATTGGTTCTTTTTTATTGTCTATTCTGCCACCATTTTATAAGGAGATTTTTATTAAGGGTTCAATTCTGTTGGGAACTTAATATAATAGTATAGTTACATGTTCTTAATGAACACTTGACATGATGTCCATTCAGTGTCCAAATAGCTTATTTATTTGTGTTTAATTTTATTTGCACGTTCGAAACGGTTTCCATTATACACTTTTCCAATTCTGCCTATGAACGTACATTCAAGTTATCTGAAAATATAAATCCTAATATTATAAACAAAATACATTAGCTTCATTATGTATGAAATATTATAATTCTTTTAACACGAAATTCGTTTTTAGAAATAAATGAATTTAAATAAAGAAAATTCAAATCGAAGGTCTAATTCCTTTGAGCTTTTTTCGAATGGTTCCTGGGTCAGATGTAACGTAACAAAAAAAAAAAAACTTAAAGTTGCATTGAAAATTCAGAAAAATGCTAATATCACTGAGTTTATACCAAAAACATAAGACATTATTTAAGCATTTTAAAAGAAATTATTAAGATTTCTCAAAAATAATTAGAACTGTGACAAATAAATAAAATACTAACTACAAAATAACATGTTTTAATATTTCTAAATATGATTTTTTTCCCCTGAAATTTGGTTTTCAAAAAATTTCGAAATAAGTACAGACACTAGTTCATTCGTCAAATATGATTTAAAAAATATTAATGTCGTTCTAATTATTTTAGAAAATTACAATTACTAATTTTAATAATGAGTAAAAATTTAAATAAAAATTTTTTTATTAAAATGCTAAATTAATGGACGGAAGGTATTTATTCATCTAGAAAAACCTTAACTATCATTATTGACACAGATGATGATTAATTAATTTTAGTAATAGGTACTTAGGTTAATTGGCGTTTTTTTAATAAGTACTAAATGTACTAATAGTGAAACCGAAATGGATTTGTACACATAAGAAAATTGTAGATTATGGTAGTTTTTGAATATCAGAAGTTTATCTCGAGCATTATGCTAAATGATGCTAGATATAATTATTTTTATTTTGAAGAGATGAACTTCTAAAAACATGATTTGCTTATTCTGATAACAGAAAGGGCATGAGTAAGAAATGAGGAAATTGATTATTGTAATTTTTGAAAATTAGGAGTTGACTTAGAGCAACAGCGTATGCCAAATGGTACTAAATACCATTAATCTTTTTTTTTTTTTTTGTTTTTTTTGTTTTTTTTTTTTGTTGAAGGGAATGACCTTTTAAAAACATGTTTTGCTTAATTTGCTAACATAAAGCAACCGAAAAGGGCAAAAAATAATAATACATATATGGAATTATTTTAGCTTAATTGTGTCGGCATATGTCTTTCAATTTTGAACATGACTTCTTGTTAATGATTAATACTGATTTATTGATTATTTACTTTTTTTAATTTTTTAAACCCGTACGAAGAGCGCGTACTCATCTAAAATGCAGCTTAGTTAGAAGCGAAATGAATTCTTGAAGCTCATTTACTTTTCAAAGACGTTAAGATTATTGGATTCCATTTGAAAATAAAACTCGAATCATTTAATTTCTTCTTTCTTGTAATCAAAATTGAAATGCATTACTAAAAAATATCAATTTATTTCGTTAAAGGGAATTTTTTTTAAGAACAAAATTATTTGTTTTCAAAATGAAATCTCTATGCAATATCCTATCTTGGCAATTTTAAGTAATTTATTTCGCTTTAGTAGCTTTTTGCATTGATTTTTCAATTTGTATTGAAATTGCATATTTAACTTTATCCAGTCTTGATCTGTGCTCCACTATTTTATTTCTTTTCGAAGATCGTGTATTAAAATTTTACTGTGATTTTATTATTGCCTATTTTATAAGATAGTAAATACAAATTTGAAGTAATCTTTTAAGAATTTGATCATTTCTTTTTGATGATGAGAAAGTTATAACGCGCCAAATGCTTTAGAATTTAAGTTTTTTATTTGATGCATTTTCATTGAAGTTTTTGCACGATCTGCTTGATATCAAATTAAGCTCCATTTATTTTTGAAACTTTTACATTAAAGGAAAAAGACAATCTTTTAACTCTTTTTCTTTACAGATTCAACATCCCTTTATGGGCCAAGGCCTTCTTTAGCATATTTTTCTATTGTGCTCTCTTTCTCACCAGAGTGTTTCAGCTGCTAACTTTCAGTGCTTCGAAGTCCCCATTAATGCAGTCGACACCCATTAGTCTGGACCTGCTTTAGGTTTGAGTTTCTATCGGTTTAACGTTGTTTTTCGAAGATCCATGTCCTCAAGGAAAATAAAAAAAAGCCATAGTTTAAGTGCCTTACACTTGAAGCAATGCGATGATTTTAAACTATGTATATAATCTTGCCGTGAATAATTATCTGGATTTAAGAACAGACAAATAGCTTAAATATTTTAAAAGTTATTGAACTTTTTTTAAAAATCGCCAATTTGGCGACATTTTTCCACCGAGATGAAAGCTATCAAAATCAGTGCCTTATTCTCAGTTTTTAAGACTTTCTATGAGCCATGCATGGTAATGCAGCATTATGGTAATGCCGCATTAGAGTAAGTTTTTAAATTTTTAAAAAATTTAGACCACAAACGCTTTTTATTTTTGCAAAACGGTGGCTTTTCACCATATTGAAGTTTTAGACCATTTTTAGAATAAGCGCCGGCAGCTCTATCTTTAGATTGGCTTAACTTGACCTAACAGTCATGAGTAGCAACTGCAAACTCACAGCAGTTATAAAAATATCATATTATTCGAGAGAAAAAAAGTTTTTCATATTACGAAGGAGCCTTCGAAAAACAGCCTTAAAATGAAAGATCCTGGATGTGTCCAGGAATTTTAATGCAGTTTACTTAAATGGAGCTTATAATGCCTATTTATACAGCCTGTACTGCTCCTTATTGTATCCATGCCTCCATGTTCTATTGTTATTCATTACACCCAGAATCCCCAAAATTCTTTTCTCGAAAATAACATAGATTTTTTACGTGATTTTTGCCGTAGTCCAGGTTTCTGAACCATATGTGAGCACAGGTCCTTTTAAGTAAGCATTTGAATTTCGATACATGTTTTTGCTGTAGTTGAAAAGAACCGATTATTTCTGATAGTTTTCAAATCATAAAAGAAAAAAAAAATAGCACTGTTCCATGTTGTAAGTATCCACTGACATCATTAAAAAAAAAAAAAAGAAAAAAAAAAGTCATGAAGATAACTTTGAATGCCAAATTATACTGTCTTATGAAGGGCAAATCAAAAATTTGAAGAACTTAACTAATCATAATATTACTTTCCAAGTATATTCTCTGCTTTGCTATAATTTGTAAAACTTAATAAATAAGCCATTTATCAAGTTTGTCAATAATTATCGGAAATATTTGTTAACGATAAATTTCTCGTATCCCGGGGTTTCAATATTGATTTAAAATATTTTTAAAACATCTACTCTCCCTTTCGGAGATTAAGGCTTCAACTAAACTATCTAAGCCGAAAATTAATGGTACTATTCGCCTCCAATATTCTTCATCAGATAAAAATGAAACAAATTACTTAGCTCATTAGTGACTTATATATTTTTATAATTTTTCTCGTTGTCGGAAATGGGGTTAAAAAAAATAAATAAAGTGACAAACTATTAACGTCTATTAAGTCGTTCGATTCATTTTGCTTTACAGGGACCATCAAAGGATAAAATTTTTTTTTTTTCGAGTTTTGCTTTAATTATGGAAAAATTAATTACTATCGGAAATGCTTTTAATTTCCGCTACCAACGGAGTATTTAAAAAAGCTTGAACTTTCACTATTCAAAACATAAATGCAAACCTTCCGTTTCGTCTTCTTTTTTGATGTATATATTAAAACCATTTTAAATCATTATGAAGTGAATCTGGGTCTTTTGATCAGCGAATAAACATTACGAAATTTTAAATGAAATGTTTTAAATATATTTCTATTACACGGATACACAAAAAATGCTCATTTATTTTTTGCGTTGACAGCAAAGGATTGAAATCTCAAGCTTGCGAGACGCCATTAGCATGAGATCTTAGATAAACTTTATTCAAAATAAATAAATAAATAAACGGACCACCTCAAGTAACTTATGACCCGATGATCGGATCTTCGCGTTCAATCTTAATGGTTCAAAGGGACGACTTCAAATATGATAATTAATTAGTTCAAACTATATATATATATTTTTTTTACGAAATTCAATACAAAAACGTGCTTTCTGAATAAACATACCTCTTTTTTTTCGACGGATTTGAACTTCCAACCCCTGAGACACATGGGGTAGCCGCAACCTGAGAAATATATCTCCAATAGTTCGGTCAGAAGAGCGGTCCTAAGTTTGGACCCCTGTATGCTAATTTTATTTTTTACGTATTTCGCCATATCTCGAAAACTTTTTCAGGGATTGAACAATTTTTGTATACTATTATAAAATTCATTTATACAAAGATAATGTCATTCAAAAATAATATTTAGGAAATATTTATCATTTTTTATTTCATTTAATATTACTCCAAAAAATTTTGTATTGTTAAGGTATGTAATTTTTTACATAATTTTAAAGAATATATATTTTTACGTAGCAAATTACAAAATTTGAGAGAAATCGGTTGAATAGCTCCTGAGAAATTTAATTTTAAAAATACGACATTTTTTAAAATTCGATTTCTCTCAAACCGATTGAAATTATTTTCAAAAATCTTCTTTTTAAATTTTAGTTCATATATTTTTTGGAATATTTTTTTGAAGTGTTTACAATAATTATCAAATTGTTAAGTTTTTGATATTTCAAACAAATATCGTTATTATTTATTTCACATTAAATCAGCTTGGGTGAAATAGTCTCCCTGTATTTAAATAATCGTAAGGACCTCCTCCGCTGTTTTGGCTGTTTAATTTAACATTACATTTTGTTTTTCCACGCTAAAACTATAAAATTTAGAAACTTGAAATTATGAAGGTATGAATGTCCCGCCATGCATACCTGTATGTATGTATGTCCCGCCAATGTAATGCTATAATTGTGTCTCACTGTTAACAATTTTCTGTATGCTAATAGTATTTTTATTATTATTATTTTTATTTTTTGTTTATTTATTTATTTATTTATTTATTTAAACTTCTCAAATACTGTATTTGTGTTCTTTAGAAATTATTTTCGAATTTTTGATTAACTTATGGTTAAAAATTTTGTAAAATTTTCCAACTATTCATGTTTTGAGTTTCCTCTTGTTTGAGGATTTTTCTTTACGGCTGCCTCGCCGTTAACTCTTCTTTTTGAAATTGTATCTGTTTTCATGGGCTTTGGACAAATTCTAGTACTCTTCATCTTCAAAATATGTTTGTTACCTTCTTTTTTTTTTTGATGCCTCGTCTATTATGTTTGAACACTCAAACTCATATTTTCTGAGTAACTACTATTGTTAATTTTAAGATTTCAGTAAATTCTTTGAGGCCTTCTGGTCTTGCCATGAATCGCCATCAAGCCTACCTTTTTGAATCCTCTTTTTTACTGAGAGGTCACGTGCGTGCACTTAGAGTCTACAGTATTCTCCGGATGCCCCCTGACGGGGGCGGGACGGGGTTAAGCTTTGATGTATGTCCCGCCAATTCGTTGTTTTACAAGAATGTAAAATTCAATTTTTAAATGAAAAATTATCAATTCGTATATTTGAGCCGCGATGGCTCAGGGGATAGAGCGTTCGCCTTCCAATGAGGCGAACCGGGTTCGAATCCCAGTCGATACGAATTCCGCATCCGGCTTGCTCTGACCACAGTGCTGACGTGAAATATCCTCAGTGGTAGACGGATCATGGGTTAGAGTCCCCTTGCCGTCAGGCTAACCGTGGGAGGTTCTCGTGGTCTTCCTCTCCATGTAACGCAAATGCGGGTTAGCTCCATCAAAAAGTCCTCCACGAAGGCAAATTTCTCCCAATACTCGATCCAGGAGTTCCCTTGTCTTCTGGATTGGGTTCAAAATTACAAGGCTACGGAGTTGAACATTAGTAGCCGTAAACCCATTAAGTTGGGTCGGCTGTTCAACGACGGTTATAAAATGAAATTCTTATATTTGTAGTAAAAAAAAAAAAAAGAAATATTTTGGCTGATCTACTGCCCACTGATATGCAACTACAGAGTTAAAAATTGATGTCCTGAGAGAGAACCATTTCAATTATGAACTTAACGTGAGTTTTTTTTTTCTTTCCAAAATTCCATCATAAGTTATTGCAGTTTTAAGTTATTTTTCCTCACCCCTTTTTTTTCTTCCAGTTAATGATTATTTATCCTTCTTTGAAGAAAAATTTATCTTAATTTAGTTATTAAGAAAAAAAAAATCAATTAATTTAAAAAAAGACAGATTTCGAACTTTTAAAAATATAGAAAACTCGAGAGAGATTAAAACCATTTTAAATAAGAGCTAATATACAATATAAGGTTATAGATTATTAATAAGTGAAATTAATTCTCAAATAATACTGTTGCATACTCTATAATCTTTTGTTTCATTATTTTTTTCCTTCAAATTCAGTTTGTATTTTTCGAATTCCAGTGTAATTGCTCGTTTTCCATTTTGTTACGATTGCTATGTGACTTAAAATGAAATGATTCCAAACATAATATTTTATAAAATTTCCTTCGGTTGTTATTTTGGGGTGTATTATTTAAATTTTTGGTTTCTTTAGCATTCAATTTTATTCGTATTGCTAGTTAATTTTTGCTATTGTCCTTATATTTCTGACAATGACAAAAAGAATTTATCAAATTGTGCTGAGTTGCGTTTTGGTTATTCATAGTTAATGCAATGAACCAAAAGCGCACCCATCTGTGACCGTGTGGGAAAAGGTGAAGGTCGTATCTGACCGTGAAACTGTACGGAATATTTTTGTTCATACTCATAAACAATACACAGATTCGGCAATTATTGGTTCGTTTTTTCCCCTTTTATATTGCCGAATCTAATGTCTACAATTACTTAGTCGATTTAACGAGATCATTTTCTTAGTTACTTTCTATTAATATTAAGTTTTTTCTCTTAGCGGAAAAAAATCTACAATAGAAACAAAATAAGTTTATTTGATTGTGAATTTTTAGACATCATACATGGAGATGGCTTATATTTTGTGGAAATCTTGATAAGTCCTTTTTAATTAATTTTTTCTCTGTTGATAAAATTTCTTTTATTTTCTTCATGACAAATGCATTTTACATTATAAAAGAATTCTGAGTTAAGATTAATGTAATGTAATGTATTCTGTTTCAACTTTATGTTATCATATCAAGTACATTTTTTTCCAGGCTAAGAACTTGCTTATTTTTAATATAAGTCAATAGGTGTTATAAATATTTTTATAATAACAAAACACGAAAAAATAATTATTCTATTTGAAGCATAAAATTTGTAATATTGATTTTCAGTTCATGCCTAACCGCATTAAAAAAATACAATAAAAAAATATTGCTGAAAATCATGCAGGCTCTTGTTTGAAACTTTTATTTCGTAACTTTATTCCTTAACTAAATAGTTTCTTTTCATAATAATTGTATTAAATACTCAAGTTAGGACGTTGCGTATTCAACCGTGCCTAAGAATTAGTGATATTTGATAATTGTGGACCAATTGTTATCAAAAAGTTGAGTAAGTAAAAGTTGTATAAGTAAATTTTTTTAAATTGATTTTTCTTTTTCAAATTTAATAATTGGGCAACTTCGAAGGAGTTTTTTGAGGATAAAGGGGATTTAATGTCTTACTTAGGCATGATTTATGCCCTTTTGTCTGAAAATGTAAGCCAATCGCACTATCCTTACCCCTGGGATTATGTATTATTTATTTGAATGTCCCAAATCCACAAAAATTTAAGACATGGTTCCCAAACTACTTGAAGTAAGCCTCAACTCTTAACCATTTTAGAGTAAAAACATAATCTCGATTTTTTTTAAAAATCGAAACTCCCTATTTTGATAATATTTTTTTCCCTTCATAACCGGCGTAGAATTCCTGAATCAAGCATTGAGACGATGGATTTTTTGGTGGAACTAACTTTTGCGTTTCATGGAGGAGACAGAGAAAAACCTAAAAAACCATCACGGTTTTAGCTCGATTGAAATGCATTCTAACCCATGATTCGTCTACCTTTGGGAATATTTAAAATTAGCACTGTGGTGGGTGCGGTGCCGGGAGCAAAATTTAAATAAATCAGTCATTGCTGGGATTCGAACTTGGGTCGCCTCATTCGGAGGAGAGTGCTCTATCCCCTGAGTCATCCCTGCCCGAGCGTGGTGTTGCAAATCCTCAAATTTAAAAACTTTGGTACATAAGTCCGAAATTAAAAAAGAAAAGAAAAACTTTTAATACCTATTCTTTAAAAAGTTTATTGTCCATCCCTTTTGGTGTAAATAAAATGGTAGGATTCCCATCATTATGAACGATAGGAATTATTATTACTGCATTATAAATTTCGCTTTGCAGATATTCTTTCCTTGCATCTGGGGAAATGTCAAAACTTTTATTTACTAAATATTTGGAAGCGGGGGAAAAAAAATACCCGAAAGAAAGGAGATAAAAGGAAGACATAAAGCGGCGGCTAATATTATGCCCTTCGTAAACTCTTCCCATTCGCAATCATCCTGACTTGAATATAAAACGAACGGTTTTCTGAAATATTGGCCTACCTTATTGTAGATGACATGACAAGTTCGTTCTAGCTTGGCTTCCTTCCTTCTTCGTAGAGAGAAGAAAAATGAGGAAATGTTTTGTATTTTCCTCTATTTCAATGGTGATTTTCGGAGGGATTCTCCTGAGATCTTTTAAAACTCTTGTCCGAGAAAAGGGTCTTGTTTTATCGATTGGCGGATGAAGCTGATATTTCCTTCAGAGGATAATAGTGTGTCGCCAAGTCTTAATTTTATTACTTATCATCATTGGATGGTGATTCCTAATCATAATAATGCCTCCTGAGAAATATGATTATAGGAAAAGGGAAGGAATATAGTTAATAACATTTTTCGGTTATTTGGAGCTCCGATCGGATGGAGTTTTAATTTTTTTTTTTTTTTTTTTTTTTTTACGTAGTTGCTTAATTTAACTTTCTTTGGGTTGGCACTTTTCCATACATTTGTTAATAAATTATTATTATTACTTTTTGCCGTATTTTTTTTATTTTCCACTTAACAAACTCGTCTTGTTATAGGTTTTAAAAAATTTTTTTTCGTTATATTTAATATTAATAATAAAATTCTGTTGCATATTCATACATTTTTGAATGATGTTCTTTCTACGTTTTTTGAATACTTTTTAAGATGCCGTTCATAAATATCCTTTTTTTCTCAATGTTTTTAATCCTCTTCTCCCTTTTGTCTCAAAATGTTATACTTCACCATACTTCTCACGGATCACTCTTATATTACAGAAACATATCTAGCAGTTCAGAAACAAAACACATGTTATAGATCACATGTTATAGAGGTAGATCATTTTTTAGAATTTTTAAGCTTAAGCTTGTATTTTAATGACATTCGTTAGCACAATAAAACTGGACGAAATGAAAAAAAACGTAAAGAAAGCACAAGTTAAGTGTAGAAATGGACATACTAAAGTTCCGATACTCTAGACAAGAAACTTCTTCTGTCTCAACTCCAAATTTTACTTAGGTAGTGTTTAGACACTGATCAAGGTTCTTGTTTAGAGAACTGAAACTATATTGTAAATTTCTCTACTTGACTTTTGCTTTATTCACGTACGCGTGTGGCAGAAGTCGAATTCTTGGCCATAGATGGCGCCATTGAAAAACAAGAAGCTTACCCCCTTTGCCTTAATGGCATAAGACAACAACAACAGAACACTTATTTTCTAAAAAAATAATGCATACTTTCAGATTTCAAAGAAATACCAAAACACATTATGCTCGTGTTTCAGGGTTGGTAACCACATTGGTTTAAACCATAACTAAAATTAAACTTTTAAAAATAATAATAAGTTGATTTTCTACTATTTATGTGAATTTTTTTTTCAGTTTGAATAGTGCTAACAAAAAGATGAAGTTTTCACAAATTTTTTACCATTAAATTGCTAATGGAAATTCGTATATATTACAAAGACAATTTTTAAATACTAGGAGGCTTCGCTCGCTGGCGCTCACCAACCCCCGGAACTGCTTTCGCAGTTCATTTCGGATTGCTTCGCAATCCAATGCTCGCTTTGCTCGCTCATTGGATACGTTCTTAACGTCTAGCTTTTGTATACTTTTTTGAATATTGAAGTTCCGAAAACTTTTCACTGTAGAAAATTCTAAACCTGTACATTTCAATATTAATTTGAAATTGTAATTGTTAATTTGGGCATTTGGCGATACAACACTTATAGATTTGAAGGATTTGTTACGTCAAGCGCTCAGGTATCATAATTTTGATTTATGTTGCTAAGTTAGCTTTCAAAAAATTCTATGGCTGGCAACAGCATTTTTATTTTTTAAGTTTATTTTTATTTTTGCCGCAGCTGAATTGAACAACCAGATAATGCTCACTCTGGTTATTGTTCCGTTTTTAAAAGCGCTATATGTTGAGCCACCTCAGCTAGATTTGGCATGTGACATTTTTAGATGCAATCATTGGTCGATTTTCTAACGTTGGCATTCGGGAAGTTGTAATGAGGCTTTTTTTTGGTGCCGTGTAAGAGAAAAATATATATAGATTTACGTAGAAATAGAATTTCAACAACAATGTAAAATAAATTAATGCAAGCAAATTTCAGATAAAATCATGTCTCTTAAAAATGCTTAAAATTAAACAGATCATTACTAGTTTCATGTTCTGTTAGTTTTTAAAATTTGTTAAATAATGGCATTATTGAAGGATTTAAATTTTTTCAAACTAATATATTTTTATCCAATTGTTAAAGTTACATAATACTTAATGCAGTCAAAAGTATAAATGGGTTTAAGGTGTTTTTCTAATTTAATTTTTCAGTTTAATTTTAGATTTATTTTTTGTTACTTGGGTAAACAAATTTTTATTGAATACATGCAGTATGCGTATATTCATTGCTGTAATATTTCAAATTACAATTTTCGTTCTGTATTTAAAATATTTTGAAGTATTTTTCTTAATGCTGCTGTACGTCAATAAGAACATTGTTATATTTTAAGCTCCATTACGTTAAAATAACTGACAAGAAAGTAATTTATTCTTTGTTGCCGTCAAAACTTAAACATAAATATTTTATAAGTTTGTATTTATGTAGCTCTTTTATCAATTTTGCTTTTTTTCGTCAGTTTTTTAAAATTTCATATACTTTTTTAATTGAAATTATACGCCTGGAATATTTTATGGTACGTTATATAAAAATCGGTATTGATTCAATAAAAAAAAAAAAAAAAGAAATTCTCATTTTAACAATTAATTGATGAAATGCTATTCAATTAACAATTAATGAAATAAAATTAAATGCTACAAATTGTCTACTGCTACATAGTTATATTCATATAAATAATACTGAAATATTAAATTTTTTATGCATACTGACTATCAAGATCAAGGCTGAAACTTCTTTTTAAACACGTCTAAAATAACACTTTGATATTAAATGTTTCTTTACAGGTTAAGTGGAGTTGTAAAGTAATAAATAAGCTAATTTAAATTCTCTAGTTATACAATTTTATCATATTCATATTTATGGAACATAAGTTAATATTTTGAAATATTTTTTCAAGATATTAATCAATCAATAGTTAAAAATAATGTGAAATGTTTTTTAATGGTTAGGCTGCTTTAAATTTAAATAAAAAAAAAAGGTTTAAATTTAAAAAAAAAAAAAAAAAAAAAAAAAAAAAAAAAAAAAAACCTGTTTTTTTCCCCCCTCTATTTTTTCTGCCATTCTTGGCATGTTTTAATTTAACGAACTCATGACACGCAATGCGTTGTGGTTGAGCGTATATAGTAATGTGTGTAAGATAAAGTGTTAGATATAGTAAGGACTCTTACCTGTCCTCATCATTGTTATTTCTTTTTAACATTTCCGAAAGAATTACGTGTCCGATATTAATTTCTTTCTTCTTTTCTTCCTCTTTCTCGAAAGCATAGAAAGAAAATGGTTTAAATTTGACTTATTTTAACAGCTGTAGGACATGATGATTAGAAACTAAGGCTGATGCACCTGAACTCTATTTTCCTTTAAAGATGACTTACATCTATGTTTTTCTTTAAAGAAAAAATTCTTTTAAGAAAGAAAAAAAAAAAAGTTTTTCTTTTCCTTTTGGAAAATTCTATTCCGTAGTCTGAAATAAATTAAATAGCGCAATTTCAATACGGCACATTCATATAGTATTACGTTACGTTCACTTTTGAAAAACTACATTTTGAGTATTAACTTATAAAGAAGTGAAAATAGTAAAACATTTCAGGGGTTTCTAATTTTTATATCTATAATAACAAACTAGCTCATGCAAACATAAATAAATATTTCTGAATTATTCTTCATGTTTAATATAAAATAAATTTTTTTTCCCATTCCAAACCATTCTGAACATAATGTGTAAGTAAGGGCTAGAAAAAACTCAGAAATTTTGCCCGTCCCCGAGGACGGCTTGTCCAACAATGTACCCGTCCTCCTTTGAAACTAACCCGTAACTTCTAAATAAATAAAAATATAATTTTCTCTTATTTATTACAAACATTTATATAAATTGCACAATGAATTAGTAGTTACTAGGATTACATTATACAGTAATAAAAGAAAAACTTGGTTACTAATAGTAACCTAGTATTTCTTTTATGAAATACTAATTCAATTGACAAAGGTCAAGTTATCTGGAATGTCAATTTATCCGAGGGTACTGCATTTTTTAAATGAATCAAATATGAGGCGCTAGACTCTTGTAAGATAACAAAAATTGAAAATGTATCACGAACATTAACGGGAAAATGGCCGTCCGCGCGGACGTCGGACTCGAGAAATTCGTTGTCCGCAGGGAATTTTTGACCGCCGAGTACGGGCGGTTTTTCGAGCCCCGGTGTGTAAGTTAATTTCGCCAGCAGTGTAAATTATGCAGGTGTAAATTAATTTCTTCAACAAAGTTCAGTTCCTTTAAGTAGTGAAGTAGTTACTACAATTCCAAAGAAGTTTGCTGTCACTGCATTTAAAAAAAGGTAGTTGTAGTTAACAACATTTGTAAAAAGTAGTTGTTGTAGTAAACTACAAAAATAATGTAGTTTTCCGTCTCCAAACCTTGCATCCCTATATTACAAAAAATCGTATGATGGATCAATACCCCATAATATCTCAAAAAACATTTGCTGCTACAACTATGTGGTTAAAATAATAATGATATTAAAAAAGTTAGTTTTAGTGTGATTATGTTTTTTTTTTCTTTCTCGAAACAAACGATATTTTTACGCATTTTTATTATTTACTACTACTTATTACAGTACTGCTAGAAACTAGTTATCATGTAAGGTATTTTACGAACTTTCAACATTACTTGCTATTAAATAGAAATGCTCCAGCGGCTTTCAATTTATTTATTCGAGAGCGCCTGTTTTATTTGTTTCTATTTCATCAATGAATCCCATTCTCTTTCAAGACATATCACCCTCCCTAACTGGGTCGTCCGCCAAGAAGCCGCCAAAACGGTTTCCAACAGCTTTTGGAATGGACTCTTGGGCATCCTTTATTTACTTATTTATAATATATTTTTATTTGTATATCCTTTCAATGGAGGCTCGTTAGGTTCGCAGTTTTGCATTCGACGACATCACCCTTCGTTCTTCTTTTTTTTTTTTTTTTAATATCACATTTGAACACTTATATATTTATTTTTTTGCAATACTTATTTTCTCCCCACTTAGATACGAAAATGTTTTTTGGGAAATGGTTAGAATTCCTATGCTTAAATAAAGGAGAGAGAAAAAGCACATCGTAAATTTAGCATGTTTTACTTAGGAGATTTTTTACTTTATCGACTCGAGCTATAAAATTTCGTGTTTAGTTTTTTTAACTTTCTCGTGAATGTGATATGGGAATAAGTATTCTAAAACCATTCCACTTTTATGCCTCTTTTTTACGGGTTTTGCATGATGTCCCGGATGATAAATAAATGTTTGACGCAGATAGTTATAAATTATTTAGTTTGAATAAGCCAAGAAACACCTGAATGTGTTTGCTTAATTTTAAATTTTAAAATGATCCTAAAAACTTTATGTGCTGTATCCAAAAAGCTCTTGATAAATATTTAAAACTTTTTTTTATTTTAAAAGTTTTCAAAATATGCATACAACATATTTTCTATGTTATTGAGGAGAAATAGTCATTTTCATTGTTATAAAGATACGTTGTTTTATTTTATATTTAATATCCATCCTTGAACAGCCGGCTCAATTTTTTGGGTTTACGACTACTAATGTTCAACTCCGTAGCCTTGTGATTTTGAACCAATCCAGAAGACAAGGAAACTCCTGGATCAGTACCCCCAGAGGTATTGATTTGTTATGGGAACATGGAGGACAAAAGAAGAACACTCATTTTCATATATTTGCATAACTTTTACTTCATCTTGAATTTTTATTGTCGTCATAGATTACAAAGTGTTTACCCAGTGGTCAGAAGTAATATGAAGCGCTACTTTTTAAAAGAAGTAGTGAAATACAAAAAGAAAAACAGTTTGTAGTGATTGCTGGCAATTACTTTTCACGTTAGTTAAATAACGAAAGTTAAAAAACGCAAAAAATTTCTCGAATCTGATTGGTGCAAATCCTTCGCGACCCCGTCAATGTACGCAATAAGAATGCTTTTGAGGCCGAACGTTAATAAGATCTACGTCCGATGCTCAGGAAAAACGGGTGCGTAATCGCTCGAGTCGTTCTTGAGAAATCGAATTTTAAATATCTGACTTTTTTAAAATTCGATTTCACAGGAACTATAGAGTACGTTTTTGTGTCTGATTTCGTTACTTAAAATAGCGTCTGGAATAATTAGTTAGCATATTTGCGGTCACCCCCTGAAATCATGAAGATTGAGTCCTAGAACATGAACCGATTATTAGATCAAAAGTTATTCAGGGTGGTCCGACCTCCTGAGTTTACCCCTTGAAGTGTGTCAGAGGCTGGACTTGGTAGCGAGAATTAGTTCAGCAATTAGTATTAGAAAAAGTAGCGCATTTTTGCGTGTCCGCCTGTTTCATACGGAGGGAGGGAATCGCTTCAAAAGAATCGTACCGTAATTTAAAAAAAAAGAAAATTTAAATATATTAATTCTTCGGCTATATGGCTCCATATCATCTCTAGGTAACTTTTTTTAATGATTATTAATTCCCATAAGAATTGCCCATTATTTCTGAAAATAATCTTTTAATTGGGATATTGAATATAAAAGATATCTTTTTTAAACTATGATTTATTATAGAAAGACTCGTGTAGGGCATTACACTAATTCATTGAAAACAATATAAAGGAATATCCAGGGTATTTTATTAACACCGCCCTTCACGTTAGATCATTAAAGTCTTTTTTTTTTTCTTCTTCTTTTCTTTCTAAAATGAAATAAAATAGTATTCACATTAAGACTTCGCAAAGTACTATTTAATCGAACAAAAACTTGTTAAATCTGTTAATTCACTATTGAGATAGTCCGGAAATATCAAATTTAGTTTGATTGACGATTGAAACTTGAAGGCGGAAAAATTAATCGCATTTTTTTCTCTCTCTGTTTTGTACGGCAATCAAACATGCTTTGATGTTTTTTTATCGAGTCTTTCTCGCTAATAAAATTATGCTTTTTTTTTTTTTTTTTCTTTTTTTGAATAGGTTTTGCTTTTCCACACTTCCATATTGATTTGCGACCCATTGCGTTAATGAATCGTTTTATTTTTGATAAGGTTTCTTAAATATATATTGATAGCTGTGATTACACAACACTCTATGTTTAAATAAAGTTCAACTCCCCATTAGAATCATGTGAATTATTTTGAATGTATTTTGTTTAAACGTAAAAAATTTCAATATGTCTAAATGACGTCTTATACTTATTGCTTCATTCTATTTACAGAATTTTTATAACTTATAATAATTTTTATACACTTTCGGGATAATGAATTTTTTAAACTTGACAAAGTTTATACATACTCTGCATTTTAACAGGGGTGCCGAAATTTCACAGGGCCTAATATTTTCTCTGGGCACAGTTTTTTTCTTTTTTTAATTTTAAATTTTCCCCAATATTATAATGCTTTTTATTTTTTTAGTTGTAATAATTATTTAAAAATATTATTAATAATAATTATTTAATAAGATTTGGTTCGATTTTATCACTTTAAATATAATATTTTAAAATTTTTTTCCTTCTGTTTGCAAGCATTAACAAAATGATTGTATGTGCAAAAGGGAGTTTTTAATTACTATAAAACTTTTTGAGAAAGTTAAGAAATTTTATTGAAGTTATCTTTTCATTAGATGGCGATTAAATGTCTTATTGCTTTATGGTAATAAATTTTGTCTAATGTACCAAAATGAGAATAAAAATATATTACAAATTCAAAAAATGCTAAATATGTATTAAAACTTATAATTTTATATTTAATATTAAAAATAACTAAAAAGGTTTAGTTAATCGATTTAAAATTTTTTTTTTTTTTTGCATTCGTGATTTTTTTTCCTCCTTCTAAGCTTTATAATTCTAAGTAAAAATAGCATTTTCAGACATTATTTAAAGTTTGAGTCACACTAGGTTATTGATTTAATTATTCTGTATGTATTAATATTTTTTTTTTATAAAACATTAATTTGTAAAACACTAGTAATTTTATCCCTCATGTCGCGTGAAATTTATTAAAATTCATTTGAAACAAAACTTTCTTTTCCGCATATTTTCTGGAAAGTGAGAAATAAATCTTTGTCAAAATTCGTTGTTCTCTTCCGACCCCCCCCCTCCCAAACCCATATCTTTTAGAATTTAAAAGCATTCTTAACAGATACTTTTCCCTTAACAATGCGCTAGTTCCTTATTATTTTTTTTTTCTTCCCAAGATTTCTATCTCATATTTCTCTATTTTTAAACTTTCCTCTGGACTTGTATAACCCTTACGTCTTGTTTTTTACTCATTTTTACTTGATGAATTGCACATTTGCCATCCCCTATTTTCATCCTCCTCAGGTTACTTTCCTACTTGCATCGATCCGACCTGTCCGATCTTCTACTACGTAATGGATTGGGGCTTCTCTCTTCCGTTAGAAGCCCCGATGAATTATTTATATATACGAGATTCTGCGTTCGACTAACGGTTTCTTGAAAACGAAAGAAATAGCGAATTTATTGAAGAATTGGAACTTTTTCTTGAAGACTTCTTCAAAAGGGTAGATGTCAGGCACGGGCTTTTCTCTTTTCTTAGGCAATTCCGTGACTGCTCATGAAATGCCTATCAGGGAAAATAAAAAAAAGATATTCCTAACGCAATTACGTTCGTCTGTAGGAAAAAGCTTTGCATTTATGGTTTTTTTTAAGGAACTCAAACTGAAAAAAAGTTAGTAGTGGTTATTTAGTTTTTTTGGTGGTTCATGAAGTTGCATTTAAATTTTTTTGCAAACATTCCTTTCTTATTGTGCTTTGGAATGAAAAATTTCAGAATGCATTTTTGACTGGCTGGTGCATAAAAAAGGTTCTAAGGGATCGTTTATAAAATGATATCACGCTTGGTGGTAGGGAAGGGTTTGTAACAAGAGGTTGGGTGGCATGTAACAAAAAGTGAGACATCCCACATTTTGGTTAAATTAAAAATATTTAAAATCAACAAATTAAGTACTTATATATTGTTTATTTTTATATTATTTTCATCTTTATCATCAAAAGAAGATCGTATCTAATCATTATTAGTCTTATTTTCAAAAATGTCAGTAAAAAAAGTTTAAGTTCGTAGGCTCGTAGTATTTTCAAGGAGTAACGAAGCTATTTCTGTTCTGAAAGATAAACTGAGTTTGATTCGATATTAAGTCTTTAATTTCTTCTAAGAGGACCATTTAGAAATAACTCTTTTCTTAAAAAAGCTGGGGGGAAAAAAACTTAACGAAATTTTATCAAATGGGTATAACAATTGACTCGTTTTGATCTTAACTGTAGTTTATTTTCATGATTGACCAATAATTCTGCTACGAACTCTCAGATTAACTCTATTTCGGGAAAATAATAAGTTGAGAATAGTACTTTTCTTCATAACGGTCTGCGTTTTTCAGTTGACTTCATCCAATTTCTTTGACATCAGGACCTCCGATTGTAGCTTTTCATTGTTTACGATAATGGGCGAAGTTTCCTGTATCCATCCTCCGAACGCTCCCCAGTTTAATTCTTATTCTGATCCTTTGTTCGATATTACAGCGTATTTGTTGGTATACATAATAGAAAGGCCGGGATAGCCTGGGCGGTAGGGCACTGGGCCCATGTTCAAGAGGTCGTGGGTTCGATCCTCGCCGGCCGAAGACTCCCCTTGTAGTAAATGGTGACTGATACACGTTAAATCTGTCGAGTCTCAAAGTCCTCCATGTTCCCATAACAAATCAAACCTCTGGGGGTACTGATTCAGGAGTTTCCTTGTCTTCTGGATTGGTTCAAAATTACAAGGCTACGGAGTTGAACATCAGTAGTCGTAAACCCATGAAATTGGGTCGGCTGTTCAACGACGGTTATAAAATATAAAATACATAATAGAGACGTGGTGGCTCAGAGGATCGAGCTTTCGCTTACCAATGAGGTGCCCCGGGTTCGAATCTCAGTTATGGCTGCTCGATACGAATTTTGCACCCGGCTCGCACTGACCACGACCACAGTGCTGACCAAAAATATCCTCAGTTGTAGACAACGGATCATGGGTTGGATTCCCTTCACTGTCAGGCGAACCGTGGGAAGTTTTTGCGGTTTACCTCTCCATGTAACTCAAATTAGGGTTAGTTTCATCAATAAGCCTCCGTGAAGGCAAATTTCTCCCAATACTTGATCCAGGAGTTCCCTTGTCTTCTGGATTGGATTCAAAATTACGAGGATACGGAGTTGAACATTAGTTGTTGTAAACCCAAGATTGGGTCGGCTGTTCTATGACGGTTATAAAATATAAAAATATACATAATAACAAAATATTAGTTGTTTGGTGGGCACGTATTCATATGGGATTGAAAATAAAATTTGCTTGATTCTAGCCAAAAATAATAATAAATAATGACCTACATTAATACACACTATAAAAGAGTGTTTGGAACTATACTCCGTTGCAAGTTAAGAAAAGACCATTGCTGTATAGGATTTAAGTAATCATACGTGACTGCATATAGTTCCGTTTTATTTAGCTATCAAATTATATAATTATGCTTTCAAAACAATATAAAAGCTTTTAAAAGTTAAGCTCGTCGGCCAGAAATTTAATTGGTGCCCTTTTTTATAAGCAAAAAAAATGCCGCGCTACGCGTTTTCAAGAAATTGCGATGTTGATATTCGTTCGCACGAGATGCTTGACATCCATTAAGTGTGCACATTGATGAAAACAGGCTTTCTCCATGGGGATAATGGATTTTTCTTAACTTGCAACAGAGTAGTCTTTTTCCTTTATTTATAGAATTCTGTAGCTATGTGTTCGCAGTCATTTCGGATAGCCGGGGTGCCTGAGGTCGGAGTGGCCCTTTACCCCTTCATCCGGTGAGGATCATTGAGGTGGAAACCTTCTGATCCTTCTAGCCTAGAAATAAAAGTAGGAATTAATAAATAGGCACATTACTCGAGTAAATATCATCATGTGTGATGAAGTTTGAAAATACATAAATATAACAACTAATATATAAAGATAAAATAAGAATACATAATATATAAGTATAAGCATCACAACACAAAAACATCACTTCACAACAAACACCACATCATTATGCATCACATAACGCTTATTTATCTATCAAAAAGCTTAGTCTATTTTTAGTGCCATTCAAATCAAATTGATTTCAGACAACGCATTATATATATTTATATTTCCCCATTTTAATACATTCATATCGAATATCGCCATATAAAATATTATTTATTACTATAAACGCTCCATTGAGTCAAAACTCAAATGGTCATTGTTGCATCACTTGTAAAATAGAGTGTAACTGGCCTCAGGGAGGGGTCTTCTATGAAATTTTTGCGCTCAAAAATCGAGTTAAAGTTTGCAGCATCACAGTTCAACGCTTTGTCAAAGAAATTTCGATTCAGTTTGTTAAAGTGATGATCGAAACGGCCAGTCTCAAGGTTCAAGTAAATATTGCTATTCCTTTGGTACCATCTTGCATCCGCTTCTCAGTAGTTAGTTCTGCACTACAATGAGTTTCCCAAGTTCACGTTCCGATATGTTACACCATGCCTTGGAGGCGTAGGTCATAATCGGTCTTATCATTGAGGTGGTAAATAGCAGTCTCTTAAGTTTCAAGCTCAATTTCTCATTGTACATAATTGCTTGCAGTTTTACTGTTTCAGCATTCACCTTGTTCTTTATATTTTTTTTACATAATCTGACCATGTCAATCTGTTTTTAATTACGGTTGCGATGTGTTATCTTTTATCGCTGGAATAAATAACGTGGGTAATTTATTCCAGCAAGCATGCACTAGTGAGAGCGAATTGCTTGCAGAGAAATTCCACTTTTCACTTGCAACTTTCTTCAAAGAAAATAAAAGAAGAAAAAAATTAGCATCTGAAAATTCCGTTACTGGGCAACTACCACTTCGTTATATTGTGAATATTTAAAATTCGTTATTTGGAGAAATTCGCTGAAAAAAAGTGGAGGGAGCTTTTGATTATGCTGGTTAACCTAAAGTTTACCAAACTCAGCAAGTGATCCGTGGATAAAACTGCCAAGAACCTAAAACATTGCTTTGGTGTATAGGTATAAAATTCACATTTCATTAATTTCAAGTAGCGTTTAAAATCAAACATGAAATATTAGTTTTCTTATACAATTTAACATATGTTGAAAAGAAAATCTCTTGTAAAAAGAAAAATATTGCAAAAATATGTTTTGAATATAGAGCACTATTTGAAAGATCTGAAGGGGGAAAAAAATTGAAACAACAAAATAAAATATTTCCATTTCAATAATTGGGAAAATAAAATAATAATTGCGCTATTTTGTTGATTTTATTGAATCAAATTTTCTGCTGACATAAATTTATATAATAATGAATATAAAACAATAAAAAAATTTCTTTTGCTAAAAACTGTAATATTTTCTTTGATAAGATTATTCTGGATTATATACTTATATAGAGAGTATTTGGTATTAGAGTATTATAGAGAGTATATACTTATATACGAAATCGTAATGCATGTTAAACATGTTTAGTATATATATATATATATATATATATACAGTCAAACCCCGTTAACACGAAATCGTCGGGACCACCGAAATTTTTCGTGTTAACCGAATTTCGTGTTAACCGTTTAGGTAGTGGCGGCATCTAGTCAACAATTATTGAACTACTAAACAATTACTTATATATTACAGTTCTTAAAAGTTACTAATGAAGACATATTGCAAATTTAAGTGAATTTAACATAAAATTAAAAATACTAAAAACAATGAACATTTAAAAATAACTTGAAATTTGGAGAAGAAATAATGAAGTGAATTGAACGCCAAATTACGAATTTATTTATCCGTTACGGAATCAAGGTTGAAAAAAGTCAGTTATTGACTTCTGTTTTAATTTCTTAAGATAACACTTATTAATAAAGTCATTTATATGTTCTAAGTTATCTAATGCATCCATAGCATTTTCTTGTTGCATGAGGAAACGATTAATTACTTTCATTGCACATGTCGCCTCATTTAAAGTAACTGGATTTTCTTGTTCAATATCGGACTCTTCATCAGTTGTATCCATGTCGACATCATCATTTTTCGCCGATAGTTCAGCGATTATGTCTTGATCGGTGGTTATATCCGATGTTAGCAAATCTTCGTCTATAGTGGTGTAGTCTTTGAACAAAGGGGCTGATAGAATCCCGCGTTTTTCCGCTTCTTCGATCAAATTAGTCAACGTTTCTGGTTCTGCTTCACTTATTTCTTGAAGATTCATTTCTTTTCCATCTGTGAACCCACCGCACTTGAAACTGTTTATAATTGTTTCAGAAGAAACATTGTTCCAAGCACATTTTAAGTATCTCATTGCGTCTAATAGATTTACAGAAAATGTAATTTTATTATCAAAGCAATGGATCATCTTGCGTACCATTTCTTTTCTGTATTGCACCTTCAAGCTATGAATGATACCTTGATCGCACGGCTGAAGTTTTGCTGTGGTGTTAGGAGGTAAAAAAACACATTTAATCGCTTTTAGTCCGTGAATATCATTATGAGTACTACAATTGTCAAGCATCAAACAAATATTTCTTTTTTCCCGAAATAGTTTCCTGTCCAAGTCTGTTAACCATTTCTTAAAAAGCATTTTATTCATCCAGGCTTTCTTATTTGAAGCATATACAACGGGTAAAGTTTTTAAGTTCTTAAAACAACGTGGGTTCGCTGATTTACCTACGACAAACAAGGGCAATTTTTCGGTCCCATCCATATTACAAGCGAACAAAACAGTAATTCTCTCTTTAGAGCATTTTCCGCCGGAGCATTTTTCTCCTTTAATGCTCAATGTACGGGAGGGCAATGCTTTGAAAAAGAGTCCCGTTTCATCAGCATTGAAAATGTCACGTGGCGCGTAATTTTTCCTAAGAGCAGGCCACTTTTCAGACAAAAATGATTCCACAGTCTCCTTATCTACAGTTGCTTCTTCGCCACAGATTTTATGACACACAATTCCATGACGCTTTTTGAATCGTGTTAACCAACCGTTTGAAGATGCGAAATTTGTCACGCCGAGAGCATCCGCAAAAACTTTTGCTTTTTCTTGCAATACATGACCCGTTAAAGGCAGATTCTGACTCCTTGCTTCACGCACCCATCGCAAAAGCGCTACTTCGATCTCCTCATTTCCCCCTGTTCTCATTCGCTTTCTAGCTGGCTCAAATTGATTGATAGCATATGCGACTTCAATTTTTTCACGATTTTTTATAATCGTAGATAGCGTGCTGTTGGGAATTCCATATTTCGTCGCGATCTCTGTTTTCTTTAATATTCCATCACAAACTTCATTCAAAATTTTTTGTTTAGTCTCTAAGGACAAGGATTGCTGTTTTCGACTCATTTTTACGAAATTTCAAGGGCAACTGACAGTCGGACTCTACCACGATCATGTGTGCTTATGCACTACTTTCCACCCCCTTCCACGCACGTGCAAAGAACATTCCGAAACAGAATAGCAGCAACCAATCAAAAGAGATAATTATGGAAGGATGGGACCTCGATTCGAGGGTAGGAGTAGAAATTTCAAAACACTAATTCCAAACTCTTGTAAAAGAAGAAATTTTGACTTGGAGTGAAAAAAATTCTTTTCGTCTTAAGCGGTATTTTGCGATTTGGGTTTCGCGTTAAAAGAATTAATTAACACTATTCTTCAGACTCGATCGACGGGACCTAACAATTATTTCGCGTTAAGCGAAATTTCGTGATAAGCGATTTCGCGTTAACGGGGTTTGACTGTATATATATATATATATATATATATATATATATATATATATATATATATATATATATATATATATATATATATATATATATATATATATATATATATATTCGTGACGATTTCGTGACTATCATCCTAGGTTCTTGATATTTTTTTTCTTATGTAATAACCTGATTTTGATGTCAAAACTCCACCCTGACATAGACTTATAAAGTTTTGGTTATTTTTTTTAAATGTATTTTTTCAGTGCATGTTATTAAATACTACGTATAATAAAGCTCTTTTTTTTCTTTGAGTGCAAATCTTTAATGCTTTAATATCAATTCAAAATTGGTAACATTTGAAGAATTGTTAATTAAATTTTTTAATATGTTTTTTGAGCATTTATTTGTTATCTCACTTAAAATATTTAGACACGTTACATATTTAGAATTTTTTTTTCTTTTTTCATTTGCTTAGAACATTTTTATTTTTTATTTTTAGTGGGGCTTTATTATTAATTTGAGTACTTTTCTATTACTTGTAAAAGTGTAGGTATTTTCTCTTTTAAACTTTTTTATTGCTTTCAATTTCCGTGAGTATGTTTTTTTCTTCTCTTTTTCTCGTGCAATTTTTTACAAATATTTTTTTTTTCTTGTGAAAGATCGCAGAAAAAAAATCTGGAGAAGCTTGTCGCTTTTACATTGATTCCATCCGAACGTTTTTAAAAGCAAGACTTTTTCCTTAAAATAGAATTGTTCCTAAAAATGCTCCATAAAACCCTTTTACGAGAATCCTTCTTTTGAATGATCGTTTGAACATTTTCCATTTTCTTCGACTCAAACATTTATGCTGTTTTCCGTTCTACAGTTTTAGCAAACCAGTTCACTTTTGATGCGTGCGCCATTTTTTCATGGATGGTTTTTTTTACATATTGCATCCGAAAAATCACTTCACTAATAAGTTGGAAATAACAATCCATGGCACTTAACGATTTTACCCTTTTTAGAGAATCCATTTTTTAAATGATCGTTTGAAAGTTCTCTATTTTCTTCTATTCATATTGAAAAGAAGAAAATGTAAAAACATTTATTTAAAGTTTTCCATTCTAAAGTTTTAGCGCATCTGTTCATTCTTGATAAAAGTCCTTCTTGCATAGGTTTTTTATTATTATTATTATTATTTTTTTCCGTATAACATTCGAAAATTCATTTTACCTAAGAATTGAAAATTATTTATTCATGGCACTTATACAATTTAAAATATTACACAAATGTTTGTGATTCTACATTTTATACAACCAGATGCAGTGTTATAATTAGTAAATAGCGATTTCGAAAATAAAACACAAGTACATATTTTGGTGGGTGATTTTCGACACTTATCCTTAGTCAATAAATTCGAAACAATCATCAGTGATACTTATATTCTTTTTTAAAATGTTACTCTTTCCCTTCATTTAATTAATTTGCAAGGAAATTTTTTTCTTGTTAAGACATTGTAGTGTCTTTGAGTAATTGCTATGTAGGATTTTTAAATCGCATTAATATGAATTGCGATGATTGACTTTTAAATCGCGTGAATACGAATCGCGATATGTCATTTTTAAATCTCGTTAATACGAAACGCAATATGTGATTTTTCAGTTGCGAGAAAAAGACGTATCGCAACGTATGATTTTTAAAACGCGTGAACACGAATCGCTGTATGTGATTTTTTAATCATGGGACTTACGGAATATGCACGTGCATTTAATTATTTTTATACAAAGGGTATTTTTCTACACTCGTTTAATAAAACTTTATAGATATAATTTTTTTAGTCTTTCTGGGAAGGCATCAATTAGCTAGGATAATTACGATTTTTGTGAAAGTACCGATAAACGGTAGTAAAATCCACCTTTATTAGGCCCTGATTGTATTAGAAAGCACAATTTTTGCGGATGTAATCGTGAGAGCTGATGACAAGATATATATATATAATTATTCTTTATATATTATTCTTTGAAATGTCTCTTTCGCTGTCGTAAAGGAATGCATCCTGACAAGAACCTTTACGTTTTTCCATGATTTTTTTTAAAATTAAAAAATATATTTATTTATAGGGGAGAGTGGCTCACCTTGGGACACAGTACACCTTGGGACATTTTTATTTTTGGTCTTAAATTTTAAATTATCTTTTAGTTCTTTTAGATACAGATATATGTCATCATCACCTAACCTTGGAACAAATTTTGACTCTATTGATTAAGCAGGTAAGAATTTATTAGAATTTTTATTTTTTGAAGCATGTTTATTTACTTTTATACAAAAGTTTAACTGGCTGTAAAAAGAAATTTTAAGAATTTTTTTTTTAACAATGGGTAGTATAATGAAGTATAAAGCTTTGCCTTTAGAAGCTATCAAATTTAAATGTTCTAATGCTAAGCCTAAAAATATGAT
Source organism: Parasteatoda lunata (assembly GCA_949128135.1). Classification (NCBI taxonomy): domain Eukaryota; kingdom Metazoa; phylum Arthropoda; class Arachnida; order Araneae; family Theridiidae; genus Parasteatoda; species Parasteatoda lunata. The sequence continues at coordinate 44,113,544 of OX421973.1, read as the reverse complement.
ATTTTAAAATATACTACTAAGTATATAGTGCACCTTGGGACAGATGGAGGTGGCCCACCTTGGGACACTAGATATACATAATTAATCCTTATTAAAATTAGATTTTTAACAAAAAGATATTGTGCATGCAAAGTATTTTTTAATTTATATAATCTGTGTTTGTTAATAGCTATTATTTCTTATTATAGGAATTCATTAGACGTAACTTATCACAAAAATTGGAAGCAAAAAGTATAAAAATAATGCAGCAATTTGAGTTAACAATGTTGAAAAAGCAGCAGCAAATTTTATCGGAAATGACCTGTAAGAAAGCTTCTGAATTCTACAGTATTAGTAAGACCACTCTGAACTGCCAATTTTATTTCCTTCAAAAAAAAGAGAGCAGCCAAATTCTACATTTAAATATATTTTAAATTTACAGAGTCGCAAAATATTCACAGATGAGAAAGAAACAAATTTGGTACACTATAAGTAACAAACCTCTAAGTACCATTAAGAATTAACAATATGTGATGTACGTGCACTTACATATCAGTGTGCTTCGTCAAACCAAATGAACATTCCTCCAAACTGGGAGAATGTAAAAAAAGAAAGAAAGAAAAATCTGGGAAGATGAGGATTTAATGCTCTCAGAATTAGTGAGAAATATATCCAGAAGAAAACCAGTAATTAGTGATTTATGCAATGATAAAAGTGATGATGATGCTTGCAGCTTAAATGAAATGAACAGTGAAAGTGACAACAAAATATTTGACGATAAGAAAAAAGTACATCTAGAAAAAAGTAGTAAAACAAGATTACATATTGGAGATTTTGTTCATATCAAATTTGCTGGTAAAAGATTTGTTGTTGCCTTTGTAGGTTGCGTTGAAAGAGTCGATGGAGACGAGTAAGAGTTATGTTTCGAGAAGAGTGAATCAATCTGCAACATTTATTTATCCCGAAAAAGAAGACAAATCATACATAGATTCAAATGACATTCCGTTAAAACTTAAGCAGAGCAAAGCTTAGAACGTTCTTTAGGTTTGGTATTTGATTCTGAACGATTGGATTTGCATACAAGAAGTTGAAACTAACAAAATAAATCTTTATTAACAATATTAAAAAATGTCAATTTATTTAGTTATACTATTTTTAGAAAATTTCTACTTAACTTTTCACATCTTTTTAACTGTCCCAAGGTGCACCACTAGGAGGTACACCTTGGGACAAATAGCTAGGTAACTAAACATTTTTTAAAATTTTTTCTATGACAGATAAAAAATCAAAACCTAGTTAAAAATGTTTTCAAATGTTACAATAATACCAGGTAAAATTTTGACAATAATTGATCAAAATAAAAAAATTAATAAAAAATGAAAATAAAAAAGTGTCCCAAGGTGAGCCACTCTCCCCTATACTTATTTTCTAAGGAAATTTTAAAAAAAAAATTATTATTTTGAAAAATAAAAATAAAACACTATAGAAGTTTAATTATTGAGCTTTTTATTTGTTTAATTTATTAATTTACTGATTCCTGAAAAAAGGAAATTTCTACCTAAATTTTACATATATCATGACAATCAGAGTTGAAACTTTCTAAGATTTTTAAATTTTAAAAGAAACTTGTATAGATATTATTCAATTAAAGAAGAATCCAAAAAGATGCTAAAACACGTACAATGACATTAAATATAATTACATTTTAAATCACTGAAATCTGAATTATTTTGTTAGCATAAATTAATGTGGCTTATTATAAATTTTAAGTTAATGAACTTAAGTTATGTTGTAAGTTCAATTTTATTAAAGAACCATAACCCGTCTTATTTTATTTAAAAACCAAACGACGTGTTCTCTTCATTAACTGTCAGACTTAGTCATAATATCACCTTAGGCGGTCACCATTGCTTACCTTAATGGAAATTTATTTGTCTTAGATCTCATTTAATTAGCGTTCTTGTTTAATTATGCGAAGAACAAAAATGCAAGGGGGGATCTTTTTCTATCTCTTTCAAAAACCGAATTATTACAGAAGGTTTAATTTTTCTTTTTCTTTCTATAAAATAAACTTACGATGAATTATGAGAGAATTTTTTCGTTAATTAACTTACTGATAGAATGTTTCCTACTGTGTTGTATCATAGAAAGATTCATTCATTTGTTTTCCCAGTTTTCCCAAAGAATTTTTATTGAGAATCAAATTATTTTCTTTTCAATGGATTTAACGTTGTCATTTTCAAAGGATTTGACATTAATAAAAGTATTAAAACGAATTTAAAATTAGGATTTTCTAAAAGTTGTTGGTATTCTTCGTACTTTTGTGTAAAAAAAAAAAAAAAAAAAAAAAAAAAGTAACTTCGTCAGGCATGGGTTTCGAAAAATTTTAAGATTAACGATATGATGGCATTGCGCACCGGCTGCTTTTATTTCCCAGTCAAACTGTTACAGAAATTTTTTTTTCTTTCCTTGAGACGAAGTGATTTTCCAGAACAGCCAGCAAGGCCGATTTTTATGAATCAAAGGGGTCAACTCAAATATGCTAAAATATTTAGGCAAACAATATGTTAAGTTATGGAATCAAACACAAAATGCCTTTCTCTGTGCAAAAGAAAAAGAATACAAAATATTTAAATCTATAATAACAGAACTTCCTTTGAAAGAAACGCGCAAAGCAGCAGAATTTTCATAAGAAAGAATAATTGAAGAAATAAAGAAAAAAGAAAACAATGGAAATAAAAATACGGCTACCGACGCTGACGTCTTCAGGGGGTACCAGCTCCGGAAGCCATAAAAACAAACCCTTTTCTATTGAGAGAGCCAGACAAATGTCAAAAAATGCTCTCTCAGTACCCCGAAGGTTTTACATATTTTGATTTTAAAATTGATATTGTTGATAAAAAAAAAATTAAAAGTGGTGTTTTTGATAAACGAAAGGCTTTTAAATTTAAAGTTATTTTTTTCTGTAATTTTAATACTAATTTGTGCAGTAAAATTTTCAAAAATTTAGTTTTTTCTCAATTGTTTAGAATTAAAAAAATTTGCAATAACGTTGAGTGTTTTCAGGTGGCAACAAAAAAATTTTTGAGAAATAATGATTTTCCTTTTAATTACTGTAATGTTAAATTTTTGATTTTGGTTTGAGGAATGTTAGTTTATTATTTCTTTCTTTTAACAGGGCGAAATTAAAGTCTCGACTGAGCAGCCCCAGTTAAGCATTATATTAATCTGTTACGCAATCTTTACTTTTCTTATCCTTTTTTTCTTCCTACTGCGCATTTTAATAGGGGGCGTTTTTTTTTTTTTTTTTTTAATATTTTATTTCAAATGTTTCTTTTACATTGAGTTAGTTTCATAAATTTGCTGTTTGACTAGTTTACTGTGAGTTTTTGTATTCTCATTTTTGTAATATATTCTCATGACTTTATGTATTTTTGTATTTCTTCCTGGACTTTTGCAAAATCTTCGGGGTACTGAAAGAGCATTTTTTTACATTTGTCTGGCTCTCTCAATGGAAAAGGTTTTGTTTTTATGGCTTCCGGAACTGGTACCTCCTGAAGACGTCAGCTCCGGTAGCCGTAATTTTTTTTCCATTGTTTTCTTTTTTCTTTATTGCTTCAATTTCTCTGTGCAAACCTACCTTTTTTTCCGATGTATTTAGATCAGTGATTGAAAGTAGAGCACCACAAATAATAAAACTACTGTAGTCGCTACTTTTTTTCATAATTTGTAGTATATTGTGCTACTTTTTTAAAAAAGAAGTGTAGTGAGTAGAGTGATACGGGGGAAAAAAAAAGCAGCAGTTTGTAGCCATTCCTGGCAAATACTTTGAACCGTTAGTTCAGTGAAGAAGCGCGGTTTTAACGCAACTACTTGAGCGTTAACAGTAATTGCGTATTTAAAATCATGTACTAACTAATATTTAAAGTAGCCATTATGAAAAATTTATAATTATAGATATTGGTCACACTTATTTTCGGGACGTATTTTCTATGTATACTTAATTTCTTAGTGGAAATAAAAGAACATTAAATAATTAAAAAATTGCGAGCATTTGATAATTTCGCATTTCTTAAATTAAATATTCGCTGTCGTAAATTACCCGCCACTTTAGCGGTGAATTTTTTTTTCATCTTAAGGTTTGTAACCACTTCATTCAATGATCTCCGGGTATTATAAGATGAAGTTTTGTAAAAAAAATTTCAAAATGTTAGTGGTTGCGTATATTTTTTTAACTGTTGAAAGGACTTCGAGTGCAAAGGGTTAAGTTCCCCAGCGAAGTTCGTCTTCTTAAAGTAGTGAAGTAGTTACTAAAATTATAAGGTAGTTTTTAGTCACTACATTTAATGAAAAGTAGTTGTAGTTATAACTACATTTGTAGCAAAGTAGTTGTATTTTTACGTCCACTGATTTAGATACTTGGACTCAAAAACTTGGTGAGTGACCGCAATTAAGAAATAGGATTCGTAGAGATCAGAGTTGGTTTAGAGTCAATCTCATAATCATGATTTTTCTAAAATAAATAAATAATATATTATTTAAAAATTTAAATTAGATTTTTTTTTTCATTTATAAACCAAAGTATCTGAAAAAAATGTATTAATAACACTTAATGTTATTTAAAACGATTATGGCTTAAATGTATATCTAGTTATATATCTAATGAATTAATGGAGAGTTTATTTTGAATTACTCTAGATTTTAAAACTTTCTTCATTATTGACATGCATTAAGTTTTAAAAGCACTCGTACTTCGAAAAAGATAAAACTAAGTGGGTATAGTTAAAATATGTTTATTACCTATTTCGCTTACAAACAATAGAAAAGTATAATTTAAAAGTTTCTTGTCACTTTGATCCAATTTTAGTATATTATGAAATATTATAATTTAAATACATCTCCGTTTTATCGTTTCCTTGTAGAAAAACCTTCGTTATCAACAATATCAGAATTTTAAAATAAATTTTTTTTTTAATTTTTTCAATTTGTTTAAATTAATGATTCTTTTTTTTTTTTTTTTTTAAATTAGGTGTTTTAAATCGAGATTTTCATCACGACTTAAATCATGCTCACTTAGCGGGGAGAGCGGTCGAAAGTTAGGCCCCTTTAAGTTCACTGAGTATTTCATTTTGTTTCGGGAATATTTTAAGCGAATCGATCTATCATTACTCATAATTATAAAATTCATTTAAGTAAAGATGGTTATTAATTATTTAATTAATAATGATCAAAACCATTTATCAGTTTCTAGTTTGTTAGTTTAATACTTTTAACTTTTCCCTTAATTAAATTTAATTATAAATGAAAGAAAAATTGTTTCTTTGAATTTAATGATGTACTCAAATGCGATTTTCTAATCATCAATCATTTGAAGAAAAATACAACCTATCCTTTTCCGAACGCAATGTTTTATTTTCCTTTATTTAATTTTGGAGTTCATTTATATAGGAAAAGCAGTGACTGGGAGAAAATGTACAATTTGTATCTGAGATCATTATTGTCATTTTTTTTTCATTTTTTATTGCATTCCTCAGAATTAGGTAACTTATATTATTTGTGTAGAGATTTAAAGTAATTTTTTTTTCGAACTTAAAGGCATTGCATTTTTTTAAAACTTTGTTTTTGCGATAGCTTGTCAGTATATAATGTATTTTAAACTATTGTCTCTTTATTAAATGGTAAACTACAAAGTAGAAAGCAAAACGAGAACAATTATAGAAATTAATAAATTTTAATACTTCATTTATTGAAGTAATTCAACTAATTGCTTAGTTTTGGGTATTTCGAACTTAATTTTTTCTTCTTATTAATCATTATTTCTATTCTCATTTTTTAATTACTTAAATTTATTTTTCGTCGTCAGTAATTATTTTTATTCTGATATTTCTTAATGAGGGATTTAATGAAAATTGTCAAAAACTTATTTCTATAAATGATTAATATTATTTCGAAAATTAATATTTGTACAATTAAAAAGCGCCATTTTTTAACAATCGTTTTTTTTCTTTAAAGACATTAATAAATACATGGTATGACATTAATAACACTTGTTCAATTATTAGGATATTAATAATACCTGGACAATTTTTTTCCAACCCCTATATTGTTATTTTGAAGAGCACTTATCAATCATATTAAGAATGTATTACTAAGAAATTAGACCTATTTTCTTTATGATCACTCAAATGATAACCAAAGTAAGTGGACTATAACTACGAATGATCTTATGTAACTTTCAGCCTTTGTAAAGTTTTGTCTTGAAATGCCTTAAAATTATTTTATTTTTTATAACTTTATAAAATATTTTGCATTGACAGAAACCATATTCTAGGCATTTCCTTACGTTGCTTACGTATTTCTCTTTTTTAGTTAAATACAGGTCACACGACCACTAAACGCCCAAGTGATTCCCCCCCCCCCCAACAACCGTCATTCATTGTTTACAACACTCTATAATAAACTTGTCAAAAGTACGTAATGTTAACATGCAATATTGTTTCAGGCTTATCTACCACTTTTTCTCCCTATAGTGCGTTCTTTTAATGGCGCACATAGAATAATTTTGCCAAGAAAATTAAATATGTAGATAAAATGGGTAAAAATAAATTATGACTTCCAAATTATTTAAATAAAAAATTCAATTGCGAAGATATTTACCTCAGCAACTACACTCTTGGCGATTTGTGAAATAAAAAAAAATTTGTCTTTGGTGATGAACTTTAAATGAAAGCGTTAAAAAAAAAAAAAACGTAAAGTATGATATATTTTATTTAAATTAGATTTTTTGATTTTGTTTTAAATACATTAAGAAGTTTAGTTGATAGTTAAATATATTTTATAAATAACAATACATTTTAAACTATGTTGCTACACTAAATAGTTTTGTAAGATGCATGCAAATGCATGATGATTCAGATTTATTAAAAAAGAAAATGATCCTTATAAATAGCTGAAAAATGTCAAGATTTTTTTTAAAAAATTCTTACAAGAAAAAAAAAAGAAAAGAAAAAATTCTTTGTGCTAACAGAATAATTTGTATCCCCTGTACCGTACCGTACCCTAACTGCAGGTTGACTTATAGAATAACTTAACTTATATATTTTTTTTATTTTTTAAATCTTACTAAAAAAAAGTATTATGAATTTGTTTCTAAACAACTTTTTTTAAAATATTATATTAGGATAATATTCTTTCAATACTGTAACTTAAATATTCAGGAATACATTTGAAATGCCAAAATAAACTGTAATTTTAAAGATTGTGTTTTAAAGTTATGTACCTACACATATAAAAGAAACTACATTACTTTTTAGCATTGTTCCAAGCTGGTATTCCAAAAAATTGGAAGAATATTAAATACTTTTAAAACGCCATTTCAAAAGTACTTTAATTCATTACCTATCAAGTACTTATGCAATATTGCTAATTGAAACGCAGCAATACATCTACAAAACTAAGAAAACAAATAACCTTTAAAGAAACTCATATTAAGATGATTTTTAAATTGATGATTCCTATCAAAATATCATTTGAATTAAATCAACGAACCCTGCTATCAAGAATAGTTGCTAACATTTAATTTTGATTTTTGTTTCAAGGTATTCTACGTACCTCATCTCTATAATAACTTTCATTTGAGACTATGATTCATTCAGTCACGTGTTAAACGATCCATGAATTTTGACCAATTAATCTATCTCACCTACATAGTTTTTCTGTTCTTTTTCTCTCTATATTCTCTTTTTCTAGTGTAAGGAACAAATTCATTTTGATATGCGATATTTTTTTAACTTACAGAATATGTATTGGATATTTTGTTAAAAAGAGAGACATTTAATAATTCTGGTTGTTAATGGTAAATGCTGTATATTATTTAAGGCTTTATAACATTATTTGAAATTGTCAAATATTGATATTGCTTGGATAGGCGAAATCAGCATAGTTCAAAATATACCGTAGAAGATTTGTTTTTATATATTATTGATATATTTTTTGTTTTTATATATTATTGATTTCATATATCATTGATGTATCATTAATTTTATTTTCTTCTGTTTGTTAACATTTTAAGTTTAATGATGAGTATTGATTTTTGTTTCAGCTGGTTGGGGGAGAATTCGACATGGAACTAAATTTTGTTATACAACAGCCCCAAAATATAGTACATATGCTAGATCTGTTGGATCACTGCCCGTCCAGTTTGCAGGTAATATTTATTTCTATAATACGTAATTCTATGACACTGAACTGTCGTTATTTTGGAAAGTAGATTAAGTCCACTTTTTCATAAATCAAGATATTTAACTGTTAGTGTTAGAATAGATTTTTGAAATGTTTGAAAAAAGTAATAAATTTTTCCGATGTTTTTAACTCTCTAATGTGGCTAAACTTTAGAATGCAATAATGATAAAAATCATAAATAAAATTATTATTATTTTTTGGTTGCTCAAAATGAACTAATTCTACTGCATAAATTATAAGCAATAAAGGCAAGAAGAAAGTCCTTATTTTTCAACATGTGCGTTTTATTGAAGTGTATTTTTTAATTGTAAAAAAATAACAATGAAACCTAAACATGTAAATACCCGAATAAATAATTATATTAATAACAGCAAGTAAGTAGGCAGTGTGCCCGTCATGTTGCTGTACTTTTTTGATATGGGATATGTCTTGGTCCTGACGTTTCAAATAGTGGCAACATAGTACTCTTGCTCAGGTCTTTTAATTTATTATTTTTTTATTCTTTACTTTCATAACAATTATATTATCTGAGTAATGTTCATGCAAGTAATTGATTGGTATATGAAACACAAACCAAACAGTAGGACGCTCGAAAGAATACTAAAAAAAATAGGTAAATGACTTCAAAGTATGAATTGGCTCGAAAGATTGCACATTCGTAATGTACAATGCTTGTCTTTTCATTTATTCTTAAACAATATTGTTTTGATTACTTTAAATACAAATCGTGCTCCATTGAATGTATGATTAATAAAATAAAAAAAAAGGATATGTATATATCATACTAAAGTCACTATGAGCTCAAATTTTTTTCTTCATATATTGATTTATTCCACTTTCGAAAATAACGGCTCAATTATTTTAAATTTGAAATAATTCTCTGAATCATTGTCAATTTCTTTGTAGGCTGAGGTGTGGAGTGTGTTTATTGCTATTTTAAGGAAAAGCCTTCGAAATCTACAAGCTTGTACAGATGTTGGTCTTATTAAACATGTTCTTTCTAGGTTACCATGTGTTGAAGAAGTTGTAGCAGGTAATTTCAATCTCTTTTTTTTTTTCTCACTCTCACTCTCTCTTTTTTTAAAAAAAATTTTTTTACATGTGACATTAATAATTTTTGGTGATTTATCACACACAAAAATAATGATTTGTCATTTAAAGAAATTTTTATTTTCTTCTGACGTAAAGGATTTACTGTATTCCCTTGTTGCAAAATTTACTGATTCAATATACAGTCTTAAAGAGTTTTAAGAGACTTTTTGTAATAATTGGACTCAATCTAGTATGTAGATAAAGCAAAATTTGCATTACTAAAAATTTTATGTTGTACAAAATTTAAGTTACTTTAATTGGAATTTTAAACAACAATACTTTTAGAAAAAAAAATTATAAATCCAGATCCAACCATTAACTAAGTTAAAAAAAAAAAAAAAGAAAAATTTTTTAAAAAGTTTTTTTAAAATTATTTTTTATTAAATTGTAGTTAGTTAAAGAAATGATTTTATAATTTTTGAAAAATAATGATCCTAGTGGACTGAAATAGTGGACTATCTGCTGATCTTAAGCAAAATTATTATCATTATTATTATTTTTTTTTAGTTTATAAAAGTTTTTGGACTATTAACAAAACTTTTCACATGCAAAAAGGATAATTTCAATTTGTTTAATAACTATATTATCTGAATAAGATTTATAACCGTTATGTTTGCTTAGTATTTTTCTTTAAAAATTTTTCGATTCTTTGTCTTTTGGGGAAAATTGGTAAAAATGAATATTGTGATGAATCACAAATACAGTTTGATGTTAGAATTGAGATTGGACTCTCATTTAAACATTGCCTTAAAATACTAACGAAATATTGTCATTTGTTTTCAAATCTTTATGGAATGAATTGTGCATTTATAATTATCTCTTAATCAAAAGCTTTAGTGATTTTTTTTTAGTTTTTAAAATTTAATTCAAACTTTTTTTACATTCTAAAACAGAATTGGAAAATCATGTTTATTAGTCCAATAATACACATTTTAAATTAAATTTAATATAAAAATATTTATTAAATTAGTTGAAACTAAATAATATGTTGTTGAGCATGCAAATCCATTTGTGTATTTAAAATAATATGTCAATACTTAAAAATAGAAAAATTCTTTATGTATTTTGCATGTCCATTTTATTATTTATGCGATTAGTTGTATATAATTATAACGAACTCTATTTTGTTTAAATACAGAAATTTTTTTAAGAAGTGAATTGAATTCTGGTAAGCTGTTTCACGAAAAAAGGAAATTTTGGGCTAAGATAGAGTTAAAAATACTTAATATGACACTCCTAGGCAATTAAGTTTGACATACATGGCCTAGAACATTAACTAAAAGTAGCTTATATATATATTTTACCTTTTTAAACTTGTTTATTATTAATTTAAAAAAAGCTTTGTTGTAAATTAAAGATTATTTTGTAAAATATTCTTTTTTTTGTATAAATTTTATAGTTTACTTGTTTTTTAGACAATATTAATTTAAATTAAATGCTGTTAGTAAAAAAAAATTAAAAAATAAATACAATGTTTTAAAGTTTTTATTTAAGTATAAAAAGATATAAGCTAATGTTGAGTTTATAAATGTCATAACTATTATTACCTTTTATGTGAATTTTTTCCCCTTCATGTTTTCAGATCTACTGATTGAAATTTTAGGAGTTTTAGCTAGTTATAGTATTACTGTTAGAGAGCTTAAGCTTTTATCTGGTTGTATGAAAGCAGAAAGTGGAAAATGGGTAAATTTGAATTTCTTATTTATACACTGTATCATGAATAATGTATGTTTTGTCCATTTAGTTCAGAATGTATTTCTTTCCATGAATATTTTTTATTTTTTTAATGGTTTGTTTAATTTGCGAAAATTTTAACAGATTTTTACAGGGGAAAAATGTCATAATGGTAAGAGGCTGTGATTCAAACAAAATAAAATTTTAAGGAAGGGATAATAAATTATTAGAATAAAATTTTAAATATGTTTTATTTTCTTAAGAGATTGTAAGTAAAAGGAAATTTTTCTTAAAATAATTTATTTTGAATTATTATTTTAAGCCATCTCAGTTGTTGTCGTATTTAATTGTTTTATACTGTGTATACCAAATTAAGTATAAATACAGTAAAAATGCATAGTTTGCTGCATTCTACGAGGAAAACAGTAGCTTCAAATTTAGTTTTAAAGTCGGTCCACAGATGTGGTTGTTTAATATAAAACCCCCAAAACACTCTCTTGCTGCATATTCCAGCTGAAATATTAACATTAGGTTAATTTTGTCCCCAAGACTGGACCGCATTCTTCCTGCAAAGAGAGATTTTTCACATTACGTTGTAATACAGTTTTTTTTAGTTAGCAACGCCATCTGTTAAAGAACTTCGTTATTAATTTTGAAGCTTGTTGGAAATAATCAATTGGTTTCCTCTGCAAACTGTATATTTCTGTTTCCTCTCCACTTCTCTTTAATTGAATTTTCAAATCATCCATCCTTTTCGTGGTACGTGGTAATTTTTAAAAATTTCTTTTTCATATGTTAAATAATATTATGTTTATCATATACTTTCATGTTTTTTTTTTGTTACTTTTTTCAGCCGAGACATTCTGTGAAACTTCTTTCAGTATTAAGGCAGTTGCCACAAAGACATGGGCCTGATACTTTCTTTAGTTTTTCTGGCAAGAAAGGTGCTGTAAGTATCTAAGTCAACTATTCTTATTTTTTCTTTTTAACTTTTAAAGTATGATTTTGTTCTCAAAAGTTGTGTATCTCTATATTTTAGTTAGCATTAAATTTAGTGTGACGTTTTTGCAGATCCATTTGTTCTTAAGTTTGTCATAAAATCTAAATTTCAGTTTAGTCAGCTTTAGTTTGCATTTTTGTTAAACATTTTATTTCTATATTTACTTGTCTACACGACAGGCATGTTTTTCTTCATGTTGGTAAATTTGAAATACTCCAGTGAGGAAATTGTAAGTATTGGCACAAATTTTTTTTGCAGTTTAAGGTTTAGTTTTTTTTGCAAACATTGTGAATCTTAATTAACTTTAAACCATATAAAAATTGTCTTTTTTTAGTATTGTATTTATTTTTATGTGAATTTAAAATTAAATATTTCATTAAGTTTTAAATGTGAATGATTTTGCAAAAATTTAACTTGCAGGTCGGTTATGTTTGCTAAAAAATGTTTTGTGACTGATCATTATTTGTTTCTTTAAAAATTTTATTTTATGAATGGAATTGAATAGAATTTTTTACTAGCATATTTTTTACTATTTTAAAAATGTTTTGTTTCTTTCTTTCAGCTGATTTTAAAATTAGTTTTTATGTTATGTTTTATCTTTTTAAAGAAGTAATTTGTCATTGCACAGTTTATTTTTATTATTTTAAATGTTTTTTATTTTTTTTTCCAGTTCAAGTTCTAACACGATTCTTCCAGTTTTAACATAATGCTAAAACACTATAATCATATCAGAGTTACAGTACCACCCATATAAGTTGACCACTTCAGGTGCATTGTTTTAGATAGGTCCAAGGATAGGATAACTTATGAAGGTCTTTGAGTCCATGCATTTTTTTATAAATTCTTTAATCATGTTGTTCTTATATGGACTATGTTGTTCATAATATTTAAATATTTATGTTGGAAATCAAAATAAAGATAAATGTAATCAAATTTATTTACATGAATTTAAAATTGCATTGGCAAATAACCCATGCATCTAAAAGAGATTATTTACTGAACAAGTTACAATTTGTTATATAAATTTAATATTAAATTGATTAGTTTATGAAAGCAATTATACATATTTAGTGAATGATGTATGCTTGGTATTTATTATAAATAATTTCTTAAAATAACAATATATATGATCAAATATGGAGTCAGATAATTTGAAAATATTTTATTTCCAAATTTGAAAAATGATTCAGTTTTATTTACAAGCTATTAATTGTAAAAGCTTTTCATAATTTCCTATGTAGTCAACTCACAAAGAGAATTTTCTTAATAGTTTATAAATCTATTTCATCCATTTGGTGAAGTTTCAATACACAACCTAATAACATAGAAAATTTTCAGAAGTTCTTTTCTGGTCAACTGAAAAAAAAGTGTTTTAATTTGACTTATTTCAGTAATCAACATACTAGATACCCTACCCAGATTCTCAAGTTATGTAGCTTTTGTTCTCTTTTATTACATGGGAAAAATTTGGTTCGTGATAATAGTGGTCAACTTGGACAAATGGTTAAGTGACAAGATTTGTCAACTTGATATCTTTCACTGTATTTTCAACGATACATTATTTTCCATCTTTTATTCCTTTGTTTATTCTTTGAAGTAAATTAATTAATAAAATGATTGAGCACTTCATAAAAACATTTATATACTATATTTTGTAATTTATTGGACATTTTCTAATAATTTTCTTATACTCGATAATCAATTTCCAATAATCATTTCAAATAATTTTTGTATATTTTGCCCTTTAACTAAAATTGTATTTATTATTTAGGCTATAGCATTACCCCCTTTAGCGAGATGGCCATATCAAAATGGTTGGACATTTAGTTCATGGTTTAGGTTAGATCCAATAAATAGTGTAAATATTGAAAGAGAAAAACCATATCTATTTTGGTAAGTAAGTTCTTACTATTTTTAAGTAGCAGTTGAGAAATATTTGTATTATTTTATAATTTTTATTAATGTCTTTTCAAAGTGAGAGAAGTAAAAAGTATATTTTTGAATGCTAATAAAATTGAAGTTTTTTTCCTCCTTTTATTTAAGCGTTAATTTTTTCTAATAATGCATTATAGTTATCCAAATTATGTGTAATTTGAATCAGATACATAATTGAAAATTGTTAATTGTACATCTGATTATTAATTTATTATTTAAAATTATACAAAGGAATTTTTGTTTGCTTCATATCTTAAAATAATTAATTTTGATTTAAAGTTAAAATCTTTGCTCATGAATTCATAATGATCACTCAGACACATTTGTTTAAATGTATATACTATCTAGCATAGGGCAAAATTAATGGTTGTCACTAGCCACATTGCAACTAAGTATAAAAAATGATGATTAGAAATTTGTTTGTTAATCAACATTTTTTTCAACGCCTCCCATGTATGGCCGGGATAGCCTGGTCGGTAGGGCCCTGGGCCCATGTCCAAGAGGTCGTGGGTTCGATCCTTGTCGGCCGAAGACTCCCAGTGTAGTAAATGGTGACTGATAAACGTTAAATCTGTCGAGTCTCAAAGTCCTCCATGTTCCCATAACAAATCAACACCTCTGGGGGTACTGATCCAGGAGTTTCCTTGTCTTCTGGATTGGTTCAAAATTACAAGGCTACGGAGTTGAACATTAGTTGTCGTAAACCCAATATTGGGTCGGCTGTTCAATGACGGTTATAAAATAAAATGCCTCCCATGTGCTTTCAACTTCTTTTATTATTTATTATACAGAATGGCTATAACTCTGGAAAGTTTCAATTATTCTTAAGCCAGTTCAAAATTTTAGAGAAATTGAATTTGTTTATAAAAAGTTTCATTTCAGTTCAATTAATTTCATTTTACTTCTTTTTTTTTAGTTTATGGCTGATAATATGTAGAAACAAGTAATATAAAAAAAGTAAATAAAAATTAAAGTAAATTCCTGCTTAGGTCAACAAAGAAAAATTTTAATTTAGTTAATTTTTATTAAATAATTACAATTTTGTCTCCCGTATAAAACTAAAATGAATTAATTGAATTTAATTAATGAATTAATATTTGAAAAAAACTGTAAGTCAAGTAAATATCAAGTGTCATCCACTACAAGTTTAAAAAAATGTATTTGAAATTGAATGGAAGAATTAAAAGTATTTTATTAACAATTGAAAAGTTGAATAAGATATATAAATAAATATAGGGAGAGCTTGCATTAATTTAAAAAAAAGGTGCGTGATATCAGACAACTATAAATGCATAAATCTGGTGAAGTAAACCACACGTGCTGGCACGTTTAATGTTCTTTATTAAATTTATCTAACACGGCGAATATAAAATATTTAAATATGCTCAATAAACTATTTTTTTGTTCAAATAGAGATATAAGTAATTATCACTGATGTTATTTTTAAAATATGCAAAAAACTGAATTGCTTATAGTAAAATTTAAAACAATGACTAACGCTTAACCAATCAGAAAATTCCTTTTCGTTCATCCCTATTTTATTAATGAATTATTATTTGAAAAAACTGTATTAACATCAAGTGTTATCCACTACAAGTTAAAAAAAATGTATTTGAATTTGAGTGGATGAATAAAAAGTATTTTATTAACGATTGAAAATTTGAACAAGATATAGGGAGATTGTGAACTAATAGCAGTAATTGAATAATCAAATATAATATAATTTCATCAATATGATTAGAATTATTTCAGACTGTAACTGATAAATTTTTTGTTTGTTCATAAACATAATTTTTATTTCCCATTATTCTTTCAAAAACTCAAATTCTTAATCCACTTCAAGAGGTCGGAAAAATATTTCTTCATTTTAGAAATAAACTCTGTAGTGTTTCCGATATTTTCGAGAAATGTTTTATATTAATAATATCAATATAGTCTTATTGTTTTTTATTAATTTAGAAATTTTATTTGTTGAAAAAGTGGTCGTGATTAAAAATAATACTGGTCACTGGCTAGTAAAAAAATTTCTTAATTTTACTCTGTACTACGTGGTCAAAAATTTCCATAAACTCACTTAAAGAAATGGGTCTGACTTTTGACTGAGTTAGATGTGTATCCAAAAGTGTTAAAAGTGTTAGCAGTGATTTGTCATTAATTGTTTATTAAAAATATTGCAAGACATATAAAATGATTTTCCCCGTGTATATATGTATTATATCTTTTTTTATTATTTTTTTTAAGCTTTCGTACCTCAAAAGGAGTTGGTTACTCTGCACATTTTGTAGGAAATTGTCTCGTTTTTACATCTATGAAAGTGAAAGGTAAAGGCTACCAACACTGTGTAAAGTATGAATTTCAACCAAGAAAGGTTTGTTTTAATGTTCTTTATGTTTAATTTATAAGTTGCCCTGTAGCAAAACTCAATGATCTTTTAGATTTTAATAAAGAAAAAATAACTTTTGTTACACATACTTTTTTTACTGTAATTGAAAATAGTTTTCAGACTTTTCGAAACACTTGTTCTTTTTTGTCTTTTTTATTTTCATTGAAACTAACTTCTGTAACAAAAGATAATTTCACTTAACCCAATACTAAAAGAATTCAAATAATTTTTAAACAAAATGTACAAAACTTCTTTTAAAAAAATGCGCTAAAAAGCAGCAGAAATTTCAAAAAAAGAGAGAATAAAAATAAAGTAAGCGAAGGAAATAAAACTAAAATTAAAAATATGACCACTGAAGCCGACGTCTTCATAGAACTTATTCTTCATAGAACTAATTCTTTTCTGAATTAGTTCTATGTCTTGCATGTTTTTTTATCCTGGACTTTTATACAAAACCTTCGGGGTACTGAGGGAGTTTTTTTAGGCTTTTGCTATCTCCCTCAATAGAAAAGGTTTTGTTTTATGGCCATTGAGGCCGGTACGCCCTGAAGACGTCGGCTTCAGTGGTCATATTTTTAATTATAGTTTTATTTCCTTTGCTTCCTTTATTTTTATTTTTTTTCACTTAACCCACTAATGGTTCTGCACGTAAGAGGTCAAATTTTAACCTGTAGTCTTCTTCGCATAGCAAACCAGTTATTCCATGTTATTAGATAGGGAAATAGTGTATAGCAGAGAAACATTCTCCCAATAATACCCATTTTCTAAGCCACCAATGGGTTAAAGTTAAAAGGAAAAAGTTACATTTATAAGGCCCTGTTACTAGAAGTATATAAATGTAATAATTTGTGCACCAACAAATAAAATTAATTTAGATTTTTCATTTTCAATGCCATTAAAAGTTTGTCACTTGTTACAATGTGGACAATGATGCTTTTTGTAAAAACATTTGTTCTAGTTTATTTATATATTTATACACACACACATACATACATGGTCGGACCTCTATTTAATAAAGTCGCTAAATTCCGATAAAAAGTTCCTTATACGGAAAATTTGTTTAACAGAAAATCACCATTTGAAATACTTAAATAACACAAAACAGGTTTTAAACTAGACATAACACTAGACATAATTAAAATAGCAATTGATACATCTTTATCTTGTACATTATTATCTACTATCGAATTGTTTCAAATGATTTTAACATTTCATAATCTGAAGATTCAGTGATTTCTTCATCATTTCTGTCGTCATCTTCGTCTTCCATACAATTTATTGCTGTTTTGTTTTTATTTTTCACACTATCCAAAATTTCCGATTCAGTTAATGTTTCTGTGGTTGCAGCTTTAGAATCAATAAAAAGAAATCATTAATCAGTACATCGTTGTTAATTTCGTGGTTCTTTCTTATTACCCACATTTTTTTAAAGTTCTTCTAAAAGAATATCATCCTTGTCTTCCGCACATTCTCTGTGCATACTAAGAATCCAGCATTAGCAAAACTGTTGCGAATAGTACGATCTGTAACATCATAGTTCCATGCTTTAGAAATTTCTGTTAGGTTTTCTCGTAAGTTGATTTTTGACATGGATTTCTGTATGAAATGCAAACAAAAAGAGAAAGGGATTTTACTGCTTTCTCTGAAAGTTAAGTGGCTACGAAAATCAATTCAAGGTCATTTCCCCCATAAAATGCATTAAGAAGTTAGAAAGGTTCTGTAGTATTTTGGGAAATAAGGAAAGTCGATCTCAAAGAAAAGCTTGTTAAATAGAAAATTCTCTTTGCTCTTTGGAAGTTATTTTGCTAAGAAATTTTCAAAATGTTTTTGGAACTTACAAAAAGGGAGCTCGTTAAATAGAAGTCCGATTGTATTTATATATTGCTAAGAAAATATCTGGTTTTCAAGAAAAACAAGGAAGGTAACTGAAAAATGTTACTTCAAATTTAATTATTTTCTAACTACAGCAGTTGCCTTATCCCTCCTTCTCCTCAAAAAAATACAAATCTTAAAAGTTATTAAATTATAATTATTACAGTTAAATATTAAATTGAAGATTAAAATTCTTCCATTATTTGTTAAAACTTTAATGCAGCTGAAAATATAATTGCAAATAAATTTTTTTCCACTATTTGATTATAAATTCTTCCACCATTTGATGAAAATTTATTGCAGACTTGTGAAAGAAGGGTTTCACGTGACATTTCAGTAAATTTGGAAATATTTTCAACTAGTTGTTAAAGCTTTTCAACCATGCTTTGTTGAGTTATAAATTAAATCATATGTAATGTTTTTTTTCCCTGTATATTTATTATTTTTTTTGGCTATGAAATTATTATTATTTTACAATTCAAAAGTAATATTTTTTAAAAATATTTTAGTGGTATATGATTGCTATTGTATATATTTATAATCGTTGGAGCAAGAGTGAAATCAAATGTTTTGTTAATGGACAACTGGCCTCAACGACTGAAATGAGTTGGCTTGTGAATAATAATGAGGTAAATGTATTTTTTATACCTTAATCTACATTTTATTAACAAATTGCCAGTAATATAGAAAGGCTTAAATTACTATTAAGAAATTAATTGGTCTTGAAAAGTTGCAACTGTAAAAAAGTCATATTTAATATTGATTTATAAGATAATCCTACCATGATTCAAAAGGGATCTAAGATGAAAATCTTAATCAAACTTAACAAACAATGTGTAAATGTTTTGGATTCTAATTCATGCAAGTTATCATGCATGCTATTTTTTCTACCTCAGGCTGTGTTACGTAGATTTTCTTCTGTGAATTTTGTTAAGGCATGATCTAATCACATCGACATCTTGAATGTGTAGTAGGAGCTAATTAGTTGCTGAAGTGTTAAGTAGTGTACAAGTTTTGAGGATTTCGTTTTGAGGATTCGTCATTTATTCTTTAAATGAAGCCATTAGATATTCTTAACTATTATTGACTAACGCTTTTTAAATTAAAATAGGGAGCAATCTTTGTGCATTGTATAAAATGTTTATTGAATATATGTTTCATTTTTAATTCCATGAATCTTAAATTACTTTTAGCCCTTTGATAAGTGTTACATTGGTGCTGCTCCTGAATTGGAGGAAGAACATGTTTTTTGTGGACAGATGTCTGCGATGTATCTTTTTAGTGAAGCTCTTTCAACTCATCAGATATGTGCCATCCATAGGTTAGGTCCAGGTTACCAGGTATGCACTATAACAACATCTAAACAACAATTAAATAATCAAATTCTTTTATTAATTAAATTATTTTAATTTTTAGAGTCAGTTTCGGTTTGATGGGGAAGCGAGCTCATCTTTACCAGAAAATTTAAAAAGGGTAATTTTATTATTAGTAAATTTTGTCATATTGTGATGTCATAATTAATTTTTATTATAGGTTTTATGCTATGCAAATATTGTTTCACTTAATATCTTTTTGTTATTACATACTTTTATTTAATAGCTCATTTAATAGCTCATTTCATGATCACATTAACAGTGTCCACGCTAAACTATTGTCAACGTGATTCCTAGGGACCCATTAAAATTAAAATTAGGGGTTTTGCTTCAAATAAAAAACTGAAAAAATGAGTGTCTGTTATTTTTAGTTAAGAGCATATTATTTAATAAAAAAATATTTAAATATATATACTCTGTATATTTGCAAGTTAGAATAGATTTGTTTATAATGCTTTTTTTAAATTTTTTGTTTTGTTTGTGTTTGATAAAACTTTTAAATTTGGCCCCTAATTCTCTTCATGCAACTAAAACCTCTTTCAACTGCTGCATTTTTCGAAATAAATCTGCACTATGCTTGGTATTTGTTCCAATAAACATTGAATATTTGTTTTTTTAATAAATGTGCTTTAAAAATAATTGATATACTAGTCTTTATTTCTTTTATTTCATTTAGCTATTTTACTTTGCAGAAAATTCTGTGAGTGTTTTTAAAAATATCTTTATTTTTGTCAGTAATCATTGAAGCATACAAAATCGAGCTTAAATCATAGGCAGAACTTTAATTTGAAAAATAATACAAATTTATCTCTTTGCAGATATGTTTTAAATTTTTTTTAAAAATTATAATAATGTAAGTTTTTTTACATTTTGATAATTAATTGTTCAATAATATTAAAGCAAATGAGCTATTATGTGCAAAAAACCTCTTCTTTTTATTTTAACAAAAATACAAATGCCATAATATATTATATACAAAAAAATGCTCAAATTATAAATATAATTTAGTTGCATATAGTCTAACCCAGCTATAATGAATCCGAGTTATAATGAACATGCAGTTGTAATGAATGTTATTAGTGATCCCATCTAAACTCTAATCAATGTTATTTCAAATGTTTAATGTAAACAGATGAAAAAGTATTAGTTCATTTATAGTTGACTCATTTATTATTATTTTTTTTTTTGGTAGCTGTTTAAATAAATGTTAAAAAATTGTATCGATGCTATAAGTTCAAAAGTATATATTTGACTTTTAATCAAAAATGAAGTAATACACATTAGAAAGGAATGTTTAAAATAAGTCATTCCGCTTAAATAAATCATGAAAGTGGTTTCGAAACCAGGCACATGGAAAAGATAGAAATTTTATTGAAATTCCCGCTTTATGTAGGGTAATGTTCTCAATATTCAACAATGTTCTTCAATATTCACTAATGTTCAGTTCTTTCTTTATTCAGTTTGTCAAAAATGCAGAAATAATGCCTTAAAACTTCCTAAAATGAATGATCCTTTCTGCCTAAAATATAAAATATGGAAAAGATAAGCTTAAAGAAATTTTTTTATTTGTAAACAATCACTCTTTGTTACATTTTGCCCCATCAAATTTCAAATATCTATATCCGACTTTTTTAAATTTCAATTTCACAGGAACTATAAAATACATTTTTGTGTCTGATTTCTTAACTTAAATATCGTCTACATTTATTAATTAGCATATTTGCGGTCACCTCTCAAACTATTAAGATTGAGTCCTAGAATGTGAAGATCCGATCATTAGATCAAAAGTTATTCAGGGTGATCCGTTTTTTGTTTTTCGCACTATACTTCATTTTTTAGAGGATATAAAAAGGCATTGATCACTTAAATCTCAAATATCTGATAATTTCCTAGCATTTCTTAAATCACTGTCGAGAAAAGCATAGAATTTGAAAGTTAAAAGAAAAAATTCGTCAAAAGTTGTTTAGAATAAAAACTATTTCATATAAACATGAATTAAAACTTCTTAATATCTCCTCATATTTAATCAAGCCAATTTTTTTATTCAAAATCATTTTGAATATTGGTGAAAATTATGTTCTCCAATTAAGTTTGTTTTCTAAAAGTAACAAAGTAGTGATTACGTTCCTACAGTAGTTTGTTGTCACTATATTTAAAAAAAAAGTAGTTGTAGTTAACTACAATTGTAATAAAGTAGTTTTTACGTAGTTATTGTAAACTACAGTAACTACGTAATGTATTGTAGTAGTTTTTAAAGTAGTTATTGTAAACTACAAAGAAAATGTAGTTTTTACGTACACAGATTTTTGATACAATAAGCCACTGCATTTAGTGGACTTATTACTGAGTCTTCAGATGATTCACTATAATGGACTTATTTTGAAATTTTTATTTCATGAAAAGTGAACAGCAGTTTCTGAAATTTTTTAAAAGTTTTGTTATCAGCAAGAATTTTTTTGTCGTGTAGTATTTTAATAGTTAAAAATCCTTTGCAGGTATTGTATGATGGCAAACTCTCAAGTGCCATAGTGTTCATGTATAATCCTGTAGCCACAGATAGTCAGCTATGTTTGCAAGCTGCTCCAAAGGGAAATATTTCCTTCTTTGTCCACACACCTCATGCACTCATGTTGCAAGTAAGTTAGATATTTTTACGAAATAAGTAGTATGAAAAAGTTGTTTTGTTTTTATGATTAAGTTAGATTTTTATGAAGGAGTTAGGGGGCTAAGCCGTCTGTTCACTGACGCTCACCAACCCCAATGATTGCTTTGCAATAATTGTTGGCATGAAACAGTTGAAGTACTATAAAGAATACTTGTTTATATTTCCTTTGTGATACTATTAAGATCTATTAGTGAACATAAATCATTTTTTGAAATAACATTTGAAATTAAAAGTATATTGTTATCACAAATTTGGTGAGTTCACAACTGTAATTCAATATTTTTGCTTACCAAACGAACGGATGTATATTTTAAATGCAATTTTTGCATTCACCAGTTTGTGCATGAAGCTTAAAGTTAAGTTCTAAATCATTTAACAAATCTCTCTAGCCATAATTCATAATAGTATATTATTGTAATTTTTACCAAAGAATAATAATTGTAAAATGGTTAATAAGATCAAACACAGATTTAAATCACTTTATCTTAAAATGTGATGTAGAATTACATTATTCTAACAATAATAATTATCACAATATTATAAACAATCCTCTTAAACTCTTAATTTAGAAAACAAACAAAATCAAAATTGTAATAATAACAGTACAGGTTACCTAAATTAGAAATGCTAAAATATTTATAGAAAACAATACCTTTATGACTTATATCAATTTTATGCTAATGACAATCAAACCAATATGAAAATTAATGTGAGAAAACTGGATCCTACCATGTGATTTTCCAGCCAATAAAAATACTTGACAACAATAGAAAACTGTGACGCCATCATTAGATTATTATATATAGTAAAAAGTCAAACTGTTGATTATTTTTGTAATATTTGTCTTTATTTTTAGGATGTAAAAGCCATTACAACATATTCCATCCACAGTACTCTAAATTCTATTGGTGGAATTCAGGTATTTCTATTTTTGTTATTATTTTAAATGAAATACGCATGTAATGGTTTTAATCTCTTTTAAATTTTTATTTATGTATTCTATCAAATAATTTATAGCTAAAGAATCATCTTAATTTCATTCAAAAATACTTTTGAAAAGTACAATTTTTTCTTTAAAAGAATACTATAATTTTCCATTTAAATTTTGAACTTTATCTAATTATAATTTTTTTTAACGGATGCATGTTTAGTCACATCTTTTTGGTATAATGTAACCTGAAAAGTGTATCATTCAAATACAATTTAAAACATGTGAAAAAATAAATGAACACAGTTTATTATTTTAGAAAAATATTCCTATTCCAGATTTCCTAAATTTGTTTTATTAATTTTAAACTTTAATCTCTATAGAATAAAAAATGTTAAAACTTTTTGGGTAAAAAAAATATTTAATAGCAATCGATAATAAATTATGCAAATTTGATAGCTCATTTGAAAAAATTTCTTACAGGAAACTCAAATGGAAAGTTTTCCTTTGTTTTAACAGGTGTCAATACTCGTAAATTATAATATTATACTTCAGTGGTACTAACAGCATTTGCCAATTTTTGTACCCATAATTGACGCCACAATCATATTTGTGTGTGTATTTTATTTATTGATTATTCTCTCATTTTTTGTAAGTTTAATTTGCCATCGTCATATAACTACACAAGAAATAAATGCTGAGTGTTGAACACCACATTTTTAATTTCTTTTTTCATTCTACCTTTCAAAATCAACTATTTTCCCCTCTTGCGGTGATTTTGTCTGTAAGTTAGTAATTCAAGGAAGTATTCTCACTGCATGTAATTTCATGCACATCCAATCTCTCCAAGGGAAAATAAGAACCTGGTTGGTGAAATATATATTTTTTTGTGAAAAACTCACCAATCACTATTTTCTCTCAACTCCAATTGGAGGTGTGTCCACTGCAGTAAGAAGGCCTTTTTTTATGGTACTCATTAAAAAAGTTAAAAAAAAAGTCTTAAAAACAGCAGAAATGTTTAGAAATAATGTCTTGTTTTTAGAATGAATGTTTTGTCTTTGAAAGAGAATAATTGAGTGAATTAAAAAAAAAAGAAGAAAGGAAAACCATAAAAAACTGGCTGATGATTATGGAGAAATAAAATCTTTTTGTCTCATACAATAAGAAAAAGAATAAATAAAGATTGTAATTTATTGTGTTTTAAGTTAACCTGTTTAAAAAATCCTCACAGAAATTCATTGTTCATTCAATCCATTAAAAAATTACAACAAATTTAAAAGTTATGAATTAAAAGCAATGTATTTATTGGCTTTTTTTTTTCACTCTGTATTTTTTTAAAGCAGTTGTGCTGCTTCTCTTTCTTTCATGGCCTTCCTTTCAGAAAGTGTGACAAGATTTTCTATTTTCATTCTCACATCATGTTAGAGGGTGACAAATAAGACACCTAATTGATTCCCCTCCTTCCCTACTAACTCAGAACAACATTTGTGAAGTGGTCAATTTCATTCTTGTTGCAGTTTAATTCATCTAAATTTTCTGTTTGAATTTGAATCGATTAAAATCTAAAAGTGTTAGTTGCACTTCAGAATTTAAATTTAAAACTTATAAAAAAATCTGAAAAAGGAGAAAACTGGGATATATTTAAATAAAAATTAATCAAATATTCGTCTTTGAAGAAAATCTATAGAAAAGTGTTTAGTAACAGACAAACAAGGGTATTCTGAGAAAAGAGGTCTAGCTGCATTGTCAGAATTAGAATCAGAATTAAATCACCGAATCCTCAGCAGAAAACAGAAGGAAATATTAATTTCAATTGTGTTCTAACAGATGAGAAAGGAATATACAGTTTCATTGTCAGCCATTGATAGTGCTAACGACTTATGAAGCACTGTAATATGATGGTAAGAGCCCATACTACTATTAGAGAGTGCTTACCCTCAGATTGGAGAATAAAATATTTATAATTTCTAAATTTAACAAGAACCATATGAGGTACCCCTTAATTGTGTCTCCCACTGAACAGAACTATTGGTTCCTGCACGGTGAGTTACGCCACCATTACGATGACAGGAAACAAAAAGACAGCTGTCACTCTAGTTTTAGTGTGCTCTGCAGCAGGAGCAAAGCTTGCTCCTCTTGTTATTCTCAAGCAGAAGACAATACCAAGAAAGAATTTCCCCAAAGGAATCAAGGTTAAGGTAAACAAAAATGGGTGCATAAGCCACAACGACATGACATGATTGTTATCAGTACGGAGTGGGTGGAAGGGCACTTTCGTTTATTCCTAAGAATTGTTGATTATGTACTCAATTTGGGCTCACATAATGTTCGTTTTAATAATTAAAAGTTCAAGATCTTTTTATTTAATGTTTCGTTTTTTAAAACAAACTATTTCATTTTATTACCTATTTATACTTTACTCTTGTATCACAGAATAATATGTCGACAGAGATAATGCGTCGATCCAGGTAATATGATGAAAATTAGGGAGTAATTATCTTCATAATTAAGATAATATGAAATAATTTTTATATCTCAGTTGTCATAGAATAAATTTAGTCAAGTATATTTTTCTGCGATAAACTCACCAATCAGGCTCTCTTTTTCTCTCACTCACACTCGAAGGTATTACAACTGCAAGAAAGAATAAATATTTAATCAAATACAATGAATTCAAATTAAAAACATCAAATAATTTTAGATATATAATTTTAACCAACAGCATTAGATATTTTTTTAGCATGCTATTAATTTTTCTTATGAAGTTTTAATTATGTTCATATTGTTTAATCTTTTATTAATGGTTCTTTTAGGTTTTATTTCCATTATTGGGTCAGCTTGATATTCCAACTGGTATCACTCTACCGAAAAACCAAGAGAAAAAACCAACAACATGGTATGCTTCATCAATACTCAAGAAAGAAAAATATTTTGTTTTCAGTAATTTTATCTTTTTAAATAAAAAAATAAATGCTGTCAATGTTTAATTTTATAAAAAATATATTTCTCAAGATGCCTTACACAAACACAGAAACAGTGTGTTTATAACAAAACAAAGACGTTCATGTTTTTTTGGTGGATTTTGCATTCTTTGAAATCTAAAAAGCACACATTTTCTGAATTAATATAAATTAATAATTTACTATATGTGCCATTGTTTTTTTCCTTCTTTTTCATCATATTATTCGTTCATATATAAGAATAACATGTATAATGTATATTATTATGAATGTTATTAGTTTCCAATATGGTTAACCCACAAAGGGGTTTAGATTAGTTTTTAATGCTATTTTACCAATTCAGTAAAATTCAATGCATAATATAAATTTTTGAAAACTTTTTTCCCTGTACTATTTATAAGGATTTTAGATCAGCATTTCATCAAATACCAAGTATTAACAAGGAAAGGAGTTATGGTGAATAAAATTCAGTGAAAACTCTGGATAGCCTAATCAATTGCATTCCAGAAATTCATAATCTCACAGTATCTGTGATGGTCATAGAGCACTGGATTAAAAAACCCAAACAAATAATTATGTTTTAGTATTTATTTTTTATTCATGCAGCTAGATCATATTTTTTGATTGCTTGATCATATTTTTTGTTTATTTTATGTATTCTTTTCATTCAATAGAAGCCTACTATAGATCTTTTTTGTTAGTTATTCTATAATTATATTATTGACTTCTTTGAAAACCCTATTTTTATATTACAGTGTTTTTAACCAATTTAAATTGCCATTAAAATGTAAAAAGTTGTTTCAAACATGTTTACTCATTTCAGTGTTTCTTAATTAGTTTTAATTAAGTATCTGTATTCATTTTAATCGTTCTTTATACAGCTCTACTCTAATTGGTTTTGTTTGCGATTTGGTGGAGAACTCTCCTACCGTCCAACAGCACATGATCCAGAACAAAGCTTTTTTGGTCATTAGCTATTTATTACAAAAAGTAAGATGATTAAAATATATTTTGCAAAAATATTTTAAAAATAATTTCAATATTTTATTACAAATTAATTTTTTTCTTCAAAATTCTCTTTATTTCAATAGGCTTCTAGAGATCATATAACAGAGGAAGTGTTATTATCTTTCTTAAATCTTACAAAGTACTTGGTCACAGTTAACAATAGTAACAGTGAGTTATTGTTGAAACAACTGCTTGACCACATTTTATTCAATCCGGCCCTGTGGATTTACACTCCAACTGTTGTAAGTAGATAAGCTCTTCCATTTCCCAAGTTTGTTTTATATCGTGTACAAGTTATGGAAATTTTAAAATCAAGAACAGCTGAGATAAATTTCTCGTTTAAGATATAAGATTTAATATTTGAAAAGAATTCTAAAATAAGTGACATTTCAATAAGTCAAAAGTAAATGCCAAGAATAAAACACAAAATAGAAATCTTGTTTTAAGGTAGGAAATAAAAGAAAATCATGGCATTAGCATAATTACTTTATGAATTAACATTTTTTATTAAATAAAGTTACGCAAACTATTTTTTTCTGTAACGGAAAACTGAGTTAAATCTTAAATAAATTAAAATTTTTTTATTACTTTTAATCTATTTGTATACTTTAGAGTTAAATGTTGCCAAACATTTTGTTTTGATGTTAACTTAGTAAAAATAAATAATATAGTCAGGATGTGTAGCGTTTTTAAAAAATGCTTAAAGGTGATTATTTTCGATTTTAATATTTTAAAAGCTCTTAAAGGTGCCTTTTTTTGTTAGGTGTTTTTATAAAGTGCTTAATTTTCCCTTTTCCAAAATAAGAGTTTTAAATTTTTTTTTACAATGTTGATTTTTGCCACGAATTACGCAAGAAGCATGGTATTCACATTATTCCACTCAACGTTTTTACAATTCATTCAGCCATAATTCATTTTGATGTACCATCAGTCCATTGCAAGTGAAAGCTCCAGTAATTTTACATGTTTGACGAAATCATTTTAAACGTTACAGGTCGGCATTTGCATACATTGAAATGGATTCGGTGAGAAGGAATCGAGCACTCTCATGTGCAACTCAGGGATGAAAGACTTTCGCAAAAAAGCAGAAATCCTCTTTTTTATCCTTATTTTAAAATTTCCGACAATGTTCCAAAAACTTTTTTGATTTTATTTCTCTTGTTAATTTCATTGTTGGGGAAGCACCATTGTCTTCATTACGCGCAAGCTAATGACGTTTATACTCAGTTGCGTACCTAGAACTTTTGCCGCCCGGGGCGATCTCCAGTTTGCCGCCCTTTCAAGTCAATCAAATAGTGGTTTTTATAAATTAATACACATAAATAAATGTTTTTTCGCCTTCGAGGGCTGCTTCTTCGCCCGTATTTGAAGCAACAATACTAAAAGAACTAGAAGTTGACTTATGGGAGATATATTTGAGTAGTGCTCCAGTATTTTTAGTCTGTATTTCCTCCCTTCTCTTCCTTTTCTTTCTAAATGACGCACCACTTTCTTTTACTCGTTTCATCCTAGGGATATATAATAAAAATATAACTTGTCGAAATAAATAGTATATGTATAGAAAACGGCAAAGTCATTTTACTACTCTGAATATCATTTAGAATAACATTATCTATAATACGTAATATAATATACTTACCTATAATAAACTCTCCAAATGCACTGGCATCCTAATAATTTGTTTCACTCTTCACTGTTAAAAGATTGAATCGCGAATGAACAAAATGGATTATAAGCAATTTATCATTCCAAATACCATTCTTCAAAACGGACTGAGTATATTTATCTATTTGCGATTCCTGAAATTGTAACTTCGTCAGTATTTTTGTTTTGTCTCCTTTAGATTTTGTTGTTTGAAAAAGATAGTTCTTATGCCGGCGCCCTAATGCTTTGCAGACCTAGCAGACCGGCGGTCTGCTAGGTCTTCCCGCCTAGACCGCCTTCCGCCGGCCCTGCTTTTCAAAAGAAAAATCGATGATTTAAAAAAATATTGATATATCACTTCAAAGTAATCATATAAACTTTTCAAAAGAAATGACATTAATAAACTGATACCAAAAAATTTTAGTTAGGAAAAATTGCCGAACAAAATCGTAAAGATCCTTTTACGAATTCAACGAATTTTAATGAATACAATAAAATAAAATTATTATCTTGTTCTTGAATTAGAATTCAAAATTTACACTAAAATGCATTTATATACACCGAGGAATAATATTTGAAATCATATAGTTAATCATAATTTATATAAACCAAATATTAAACTTATAATAATCATAATAATCATTTATTATTCAAGAAAGAAAATAAATATGAAATGAATAAGTTGCTTTTTACAACTGTAAGTAAATATAAAAAATGCAGCCCCAAGGTAAGTGCCGCCCGGTGCGGACCGCACCCACCGCCCCCCTCCCTAGGTACGCCACTGTTTATACTTCTCTGAGCTTGACTTGGGGATCATTCACTAATTACATATTTTCATGTGGGTCCAGAGCACTCAACAATCATAAAGCTTCATAATCTCAACTTTTAAACCTTTTATTCGTTTGATTTTATAGATATAATAATTAATTGAGATTTTTAATCGTAGGATTTTTTACAGTAGACACTGTCCAGTGATTGCATAAAACAAATTTTTAACTTTTTACTGTTCTTTATTATTTTTTTAATATTTACTTTTTTCATTGTATTATTACTTTTGAAATTTTCAGTACTCTTAAGTTATTTTCTGAAAAAACTTAATAATATTAGGCAAGATTTTGAAAAAAGTATGAAGTACGACGCTCTACACTATTTATTACCAAATGCAGTAAAAAATCTTATGTTATTCAGATTTCCCACATTCCAAAAAAAAAAAAAAAGAAATTCATCTCTTAATTAACTATTGAAACAATTTGAAAAATAATTTAATATATTTATTACACGAAATATTTATTACACGAAAAATAATTTAATATATTGATTTTTAAAAAAGTAGATTTGTTTTATATTATGAATGTAGGGACCATATAATAATTTACTTCTGATAAAAATGTTTAGCTTCAATACTCATTGTATTTACATTTCAAAATTATTTAAAAAATTTTTAGACGATTCAGTAAAGAAATGCTGAATCATGTTACAAATTTTACTAAAAATTTAAAAGGGGCTATTCACTAATTTACATTTGTAATATGAATTCATTAAGGTTTTCTTTATTTGCTTAATTCTTTACATATCTTTTATAAATTCAAAATGGTCAATAATATTAATCTTGATAACTTTTTCATATACTTTTATAAAAAATGCACCCAATAACTTTTTTAAAATTATAGTTTAACTAGCTTTAATTTTGAATAAATTTTTTTTATTTAATTAAATAATTTAATAAACAATTTAAAAAATAGAATGAGTGACTCAATATGAAAGATGATTAAAATTGTGCATAAATTGTTATTATGATCGCTAATAGAATCAGGAAAAGAGCTCTCTGTCTGAAACTACTTATTTTATTATGATCATGTAAAAGTCATGAAAATGTGTTTGCATTTCATTGATGAAAAAACTTTCGACAATAGGGAGAAAAAAATTATTAGTTAACATATCCAAATTATGATATATTTTTTTAAAGTGCTCAAAATATTTTTTGAGTGTTTAAAATGTGCTTATTTGTTGATGGACAATTAGGTTACACATCCTAAAAGTATTTTTTGTACTTCCATTCAAATAGAAACATTAACAAAGTAACATCTATGTCATAGGGAAATCATAAGGAGTTCTTCCATAAAATAAACATCTCTGTCCATGTTCAGCTTTTGATCATAGAACATTTTACTATATCAGGCAATAATAATTTATTTCTGATTTCATTTTTTCATTAACTTTTTGTGTGTTTAATTTTTAGGTTCAAACAAAGCTTTTTACGTACCTTGCAACAGATTTTCTGGCAGATACACAAATATATAGTAATGTTCGTCGAATAAGCACTGTTTTGCAAACAATGCACACTTTGAAATATTATTATTGGGTGGTTAATCCAAGAAACAAAAGTGGAATAACTCCCAAAGGAATAGGTATGAAATTTTGTTTATTTAATTCAATTAAAATGAAAATATTCTTGTTGTGAAAGATTTTGTGACATGTGAAGCATTTTGTTCTATTAAATATTTAGCAACTATATTGTTATAACTAAAAAGTTGTTCAGTTCTAATTAAAGATAAAAATAAACTTAATTATGCATTTTGCAATTAAATTTTTATTTTTATACTATCACAATATTTTTTGTAAATTACATAATTTGTCTTTTGCTGTGATATTTGTGTAATACTTTAATGAAAAAGTATTTCAGTTTATAACTATAAAAAGTATGTTTTGTTTTACTTATGTTATTATCTTACCTGTTGTATAGATTTCAACTATGGTTTAAATACATTACCAAAAATACAGCCAAGTTCAGTTTAATTAAATGCATTTGATTATGTCGATGTTATGTTAAACTCCTTAATGCTAAATTAAAAGAAAAAGTGTTTCATTTTTAGATTAGGAACCAAGTTATTCTACAGAAATATTTTACTCTGCTTTCTAAATATTTTAGCTAAAACACTGTTTTTGATATACTTAATACATTGAAAATAACAATTAAATCTAAAATCACTCCTTTTAAATGTATTTTGACAATATTAATATGCTTAAACAAGGATTAAAACTTTATCAAACATATTTTTATTTTTAATTCAGATATAATTAAAATTTTTAAGTTATTAAGAAAGAAACAGTACAATTTAAATTCTTATTTTTTTATTATTAATTCGATTTTTTGTAATATTTATTTATTGGGCTAAATATAATATTTAAACAGAAACAGAAAATTAGATTATTTTTTGTTAACAATTGAATTTGTTTGTCTTATTTATTTTTTGAAACCTTTTTACAATTGGAATGTTTTGTTTTTTGCAGATGGTCCCCGTCCTAATCAAAATGATATAATGTCCATTCGTGCTTACATTCTGTTATTTTTAAAGCAATTGATTTTAAAAGGAAATGGGGTCAAAGAAGATGAGCTACAAAGCATACTGAACTATTTGACTACCGTCCATGAGGTAAATTTTATTATTTAAGGTTTAATGCTAAAACAATGCTTGTTTTTCTTACAAATTTTATCGATTTCGAAAGAAATAAAAATTATTCTTACATACTGTATGCATTTTATATTACTTCTCACATTATTAAGTATATATTTTAATTAATATTATTTTTTATATATAAATAAGTTTGGGCATAATTGAAAATTAATCGAAACTTACCGTATATTCCGGCGCATAACGCGCCCCGGCGCATAACGCGCCCCGGCGTATAACGCGCCCCGGCGTATAACGCGCACCCGTAATTTCTAATACTTTTTTTAAATTTTAAGATATACTCTTCGTATAACGCTCACGAAAATTAGGATTGTACATGTGCAATATTTCGTCTTTCAAGATCGTAAATAAAAAGTTTTTTTCCCTATCTTTTGCAAAAATAAAAGAACTGAATTTGACATGTATGTGAGGGTAGAGTTGAAAGAGTAATAATGTGATTCTGAGAAAAGAGATGTAGTCGTATTCAGCAGTGCAGGTGTGTGGAAGAATGTTGTTCCCCACATTCTAGAAGTAAGGGGGGGATGGTTATCTGGAATGCTGTCTATTGTGTATGTCTCAAAAGCATACCACGAATCAGGAGACAAAACGTAATTCCTCTTCGGCCAATCGCACCATTTGATGTCCTGACTTTGAAAAGTAAACATTGTAAACTTCAAGAATTCAGCGTAGTTTTTAGTAGTAGACATGGCTCCTATCAAACGAAGCAAACACAGCGCTGGATTTAAATGCAAAGTAATTCAGTTTGCGAAAGAAAGTGGAAATCGGGCTGCGGCGAGACATTTTGGTATTGGGGAAAGCTCGGTGCGTGAATGGAAGAAAAATGAACAAAAAATAATGGATATGCCTAAGGATAAGTGTGCATTGCGTACAGGACTAGCAAAATGGCCGGTGTTAGAGGAAAATGTAGAAAACTGGATTTTGGAAAATCGGCAAAATGGCTTGATTGTAACAAGAAACTGTGTTCGCTTGTTTGCTCTAAAATGCGCAAAGATTAATCCACACGAGAGTGAAAATTTCAAGGCTACTGTGAGTTGGTGTAGCCGATTTATGGCTCGAAAAAATTTAGTTCTACGTGAAAAAACCAAAGTATCACATAAACTACCAAAAGACTTGGATAGTAAATTGTTAAGTTTTCAAAAATATATTATAGAACTGCGAAAAAAAAAGGAATATTTACTTTCGCAAATAGGAAATATGGATGAGACCCCAGTCATGTTTGACATGATCGGTAATAAAACAATTGATTTAAAGGGAGTAAAATCTGTCAACGTAACAACAACGGGACATGAGAAATCTCATTTCACCGTAGCCCTTTCTTGCTTAGCGGATGGAACGAAACTAAAACCAATGGTTATTTTTAAGAGAAAAACTTTTCCCAAATGTAATTTTCCAAACGGTATTTTTGTTCATGTCCACGAAAAAGGCTGGATGGACGAAAATGGTGTTAAATTGTGGGTAAAAAATGTCTGGCAAATCCGTCCTGGTTGCGTAAGAAAACCAGAAAGCCTTTTAGTGTGGGACATGTTTAGGTCCCACCTTACAGATAATACAAAAAAATTGTTGAAAGAATGTAACACCGATATGGCAGTTATTCCGGGTGGATTGACACCATTAGTTCAGCCATTAGACGTCTGCTTAAACAAACCATTTAAAGCCAATTTAAAAAAACAGTGGAACACTTGGATGTTGGAGGGCGAGAAAACCTTTACGAAAGGAGGACATATGCGTCATGCAAGTTTGGAAACAGTGTGCGAATGGATATTAAAAGCATGGGATGAAATTAAGCCTGAGATTGTTAGAAAATCATTCAAAAAATGCAGCATTTCAAATAATCTGGACGGATCAGAAGATGACTGTTTATTTATGGATGAGGGTAACACAGATGATGAAGACGAAACAGATTGTGATGACGTGCCTGAAGAAATAACGGAAGACGAATATAATGAACTATTTATGTAATAACGAAAATGAATAAAGTATATAGGTAAAGGTATGTTATTTCTTTAAAATAAAGTTTTTTTCTATATTAAATTTTTTTTAATCAATAATTTTTTATATTCGGTGTATACCGCGCACCCGTAAATTCCAATAATATTTTTTGTATTAAAAGTGCGCGTTATACGCCGGAATATACGGTAACTATATTATGGGATGAAGAAAAAAGACTATAATAGTTATCCATTTGAAAGATTTAAGATAAATAAAAAACTGACTAACAGTAATAAAAAAAAAAGGAAAAAAATGTTGTAAAGTTGAAAAAAAAATACTATTCTTCAAACAAAACTTAAACGCTAAAAATAATATTTTCCAAAAAAAAAAGTATCTAGAAATGTTAAAAGAAATATATTCGATGTGAAACACTTTTAAAAAGGCAGCTCTATCATGAAAATACCCACAAAAGCAAAAGATTCTATATAGAAGCAAAACAGAAAAAATAAAAATCTATCTTTATTTTCGAAAAAAAAAAAAATTAAAGCTGAACATCTCAGTTTTCCAATTAATAAATTTTCAAGAAAAAGTGAAGAAAAAATAAATAAATGACTATTAAAAATAGAATCCCTTTAAAGAATAAATAAAAGAATATATTAAATAGTAGAAACAAAAACCCTTTTAATTGCTGCATCTTAATAAGAATGTCAATAAAAGCAGAAGTTTTTTTAAAAATGAAATAAACTAGATAGAAATCAATTCAAAAATCGCTCTTGATTTTGAAATTAAAAATTTGATGATAAAAATCTCTATTTAACTTTTTCACATTGCTGTATTTTTAGAAAAAAAAGTGAAGTTAAAAAAATAATGTTCATTAGAAACGTTTTTCAAAAAAATGCTTTGTCATAATAAAAATGCTGATAAAAAGAAAAAGTTAAGAAAAAAAAAAGCAAAACAGAACTTTTCTTCTTCTTATTTCTTAAAATAGAACTTCAATGTATAAAATCACAGCTTTCTATGTTACCAGTTGTATGTCTTACCCATACAGGGGAAAGGTGACAATAAAAAAAACAATCCTCTTGTTAGAAACGTTCTGTTAAAATGCCGTGCTATAATAAAAACAGCAAAGTGTTCTCACTTCTTAAAAGAAAAAGTGTTGAAAAAATGTGAAAAATTGACTTGATTGAATATAATTTTAAAAAATCAGCAGTAAAAATTACCTGGCTCAGTATAAAGTATTCTAGTTTCAATTTTTCAAAATTTGCTTTTCCTTTTGTCTTTCAGAATATAAAATTCGTCGAATTTTTTAATTTAACAAATATATGTAAAAACTATTTCTGATAATGTTGTAAAGAACATTTGACTGAATATTTGGCCAAATATCCTGCCAACCAAATTTTTGGCAAACGGGCCAAATACCAAATAGTGGCCAAATATTCCTTACATCCCAAATATAAAGTGTGCTACGGTTGCACCATGAAAAAATGAATATTAATATAAAATAAATGATGATTAGAAGAAAGCTTACACTTCTGCTTAGAACAATGTGGCTGTTGGTTTGAATCTAAACTTCTCTAATAATCTGGTGTGCATAAAATGAGGTACATATAAAATTATATTGACTATGTGACTGATACCGACCAGAATTAAAGTAATTCTTCAGATCAGGATTAAAGTAATTTACATTCCTTCCATGGCTTTTAAGAGATGAGATATTTGAAAAGAGGCTAGGTGCTTGTCCATGATTGGATATCTAGAATACTCTTAACTTAGGCATTTTAATTAACTTAGTTACAATTAACTCTTAAATTGTTTTACTTAAATCTCATTGAATTTTATTTTAATGTTTGAGAAAAATTATGTGTAATGGACTTTGGATTAACTGTTCCTATTATATACAGAAAATGTATAGTGCAAGTACAGAAAATTTCAGAATAAATTGCAGAGAAATATCATTTCAGATATTGACATCTAAAGGTTTATTTAAATGAACTTTTAACCAATTCATTTTTATTTGCACTTGGAGGAACAGTAAATTAACTTTCTGTCATGTAACAGCTTTTAAAGAATTGTAGATGGAAATTTTAATTTATAATGGGATAATGTGATACAGAGAAGCAGACATTGTAACAAACTAAGAAATCTGTTTTCTGTTTAAGACTGAATTATTTAACCTTTACCTGGTATTATTAAAACCTTTAACAAAGTCGCTTGATGATAACTAATAAAGGTATTTTTATAACTGCAAACAAATGTAACATTAACTTTTTCATTCATTATATATAGGATGAAAATCTTCACGATGTACTTCAAATGTTGATGTCGCTTATGTCCGAACATCCTGCCTCAATGGTTCCAGCTTTTGATATTAAAAATGGAATAAGGTATTTTTATTAATAATTTTTTTTAATTATAACTGTTAAATTTTATAAACCATAATGATAATAAAAGAATTTAAAATTAGCTTGTATACACATCATATTAATGAGTATTTTAAAAATATATTGAAAGAAATAATAAAGACTGATAACAAAATTCAACACTGATATGAGCAGATTAAAAAAAAAAAAAAAAAAAAAAAAAAAAAAAAAATATATATATATATATATATATATATATATATATATATACATTTTCAATATTAGACAGCAATATCATGCATACTAAAATTGTTAAGAAAACCTTCAGCAAAATAAAGCAATGATTCACATTGACTTCTCAGATTATTATATCTGCTAACTTGCCACAGAAATTCAAGTATGTCATCCTGGATGTTCAAAATAACAAGCCACTTTACACACTAGTATGTTATATTAAAAAAAAACGAGAGAAGTGCTACTTTTTTTCTTCTTCACAATTTCACAGTTCAATCTTGAGTCAGCTGCAATTTGGTCTCAACTCTAACCGATACTTAACCAGTTTAAGAAAATTCCACCACAACGTTTATTTATATATTTTGTATGGTAACACAATGCAATATTAGCAGATTTTTTCCCCTCCCCTTTAAACAAGCTCATAACAGAGATCAATTTTAAATATGAATCGTGATCATTTTATGAAACTCTTCACGGCTAAGGAGCTACTGATAGTTAAAGCTGCTAAGTTAGGAGGTGACCAAGAAGTTTTACTGGGTATAGATATACCAGATGTAAAGACCCTATTCACTATTTTGAGGGATAAATTTAATATTAAACTTCATTATACTTTAAAAAATGTTATGTCTGTTACCATCAATAGCTTTTTTTAATAAAATTCAAATTTATGCATTATTAATATTGTAAAAGGTTCATATTATTTCTTTTTATTTAATACAAGAGCAAATAATAGAGGTAAATCTTTAATTATGTTTTACTGTACTTTATGATAAAATAATGCTGGAAATTTTTTTTATAATGGTAACAGACGTGACAAAATAAATTTTAAAAAAATTAAGCACTTCTTATATTTAAAGATATTTATTGAATGTATAGTAGGACTACAATAAATAAGTAAAGTTACAATAAATTAGAATTTACATTGTGTGCCAAAATTTAAGTGCTTTAATTTTATTAAACATGTTGGATAACAGGTATGACATTTTTCAACAAATCTGATAAAAATATAGCAAGTAAAGTATTTTTTAAAAATTCAAAAATATTATGAAAGATTTATATATGTTTAATTATTTTCAAAAATTATATTAGTCTCATAATTTTATTTATTTATCCTTCAATTTCTCTAATAGCTTTCTACAAGTCAAAATTAGAGTTTAGAAGTTTTACTTTTTGAATTAAAAAAATGATACTAATGATACTTTACTACATATTTTAGTTGATTATTTTTTTAATTAACTTTATTTATTTATTGCTATTTGCTATTTATTGGTTTAAGATTAAGTATTATTTTTTATATTTACTTATGCTAATGCAAATTAAGTTTGTTGGAACAATAAGATTAATGTTTGCTGAACAATTTTCCTAAATTTACTCTTTTAATAAATGTATGTACATTTTTTAAGATAATAAACTACTTTCTCCCCTTTTTTGTAAGAAATTGATCATTCTATTTATATTTTTAAACATTTTGTTTGCTTTGAAATATGAAAGAAAAAAATTTCTTCATAACTGATAAATCTGTCAGTAATAATAAAATAACTTGATATTTCAAAAATTATTTTGAATCACTTTTTGCAAAATGTTACATTACTATTTCATGTTTAAAAAAAGTAACTCAGATTGAATTTTTATTTTTTAATTTTCAAGATGTCTGCTTATTCTTTCTTAAAGGTTTTTTAAGGATTTGCATTTTTCTTTCTTAAAGGGTTTCACTGTTCAAAGGGTTTCACTGTTTTTCTGTTTTCAGAACTGTGTTCAAATTGCTTGCATCTACCAATGAGGTTATTCGCCTACAAGCTTTAAAACTGTTAGGCTATTTTTTGAGCAGAAGTACTCATAAGTAAGTTTGTTTTTAGTAGTTATTTGAAATAATCAGTTCTTCATTCATATGTATCAAGTATTTAAAATAGTTTGTGCCATAAAATTCTTTTTCGACTTGCGTCTGTATTTGTGCACTTTCAATTAACCATTTCAGCCATACCCTTCAAGATTAACTATTATTTATTTCTAAAGATAGGAACTATTAAAGATGTTGTATTTGGAAATTTCTATTTCCCTGGGAATGTGTAATTGTGGCTGAAGAAGGTTATGCTTTAAAAAATTAAAAGCCAAACTTCTGCTACTCAAAGACATGAAAATTCCTGTTGAATCACAGTCACATTATGTTATTTGCGGTGATTTTCTTCTCATATAGCTGTTATATACCCCGCAAAATCTTTCTCTCTAATATTGCGGGGTATACTTGGTGGTGTAAATGAAAACAATAACTGGAGAAGGAGATTTAACTTTGAACTGTACAAGATTTATAAACATCCTGAAAAAATACATAAAAATAAATAGAATGAATAGGATAGCCCACGTGATTTGAATGAGTGCCGACAACACAATAAAAAAGATACTGCTTTTTAGACCCACTGGAAAAAGAAAGCGGGGAAGACCGCGGTTGAGATGGGCTGACTCAGTGGAGTCTGATTTTCTCGCAATTAATAAAAAAAATGGAGATCAAAGATAAATCGGAAGTCGTCATGGAGAAATCTTCAGAGGAAGGCATTGGCTCACATTGGGCTGCCTGGCCAACTATGATGATGATGATGATAGCTGTTATATATTTTTGCACTTTGCTGCAGTATTACACATCTGATTCATTGTAATATATCAGAGGTCTGTGGAGGCCAAATTAACTACTGTTTAGCGGTACCTTCACAAATTCAACTTTAAGAAAAACGGTAGTTTCACAAAATACTTTTTCTTAAAATTTTATTTTTGTATCCTGTAAGAAACGATAAATCTATATTTTTACCCCATTTTTGTGTTGACTTTTTATTATAATTTTTAATTTTTCACAAATTATGTCTAAATTTTCACAAAATAGGTACCTCTGAGAAAAACCTAGACAGACCCCTGTATATCAAATTTTAGCTATATTTTTTTCTGAATAATAGTCAATAATTTGAATTTAAACACACAGTTGTTAATTCTGATTGATAGGATGAAAAATGAAAGCTGATAATGGCCTGCTTTTTTAAATAAAAGCTGATCTTTTCAATAAAAACCCCCCAGTCTGAATCTTTTCAGAACAGGCCAGTTTTTTCGGAAACCCTGATATATAGTCTAGTGTTTTTAACTGCAATATTTTAGAATTTAAATGTATTGACTCTCCAACTTTTTTTAAATTTGTATATTTTACAGGCGTAAGCATGATGTGATGGGTCCTCATAATTTATATATGTTATTAGCTGACAGATTGCTTTTACATTCTGATCATATTTCTCTTTCAACATATAATGTATTGTATGAGGTAAATAAATTTTATTTATTTTAAAATAATTTATGAATTTGTGATCAAATTATTTCAAAGAGTTTTTGTCTTTTAATTTTTCACACTTATTATTTTTTATTGATGTTTTTTGTCTACCAATATCTTCATATTTTCTATACTGATGTGTTCATTTGCTGTATCTAATATTCTTTTGAATTGTTGCTTAACCTTTTAACTGTCAAGTTAATTTGATGACTGAAGTACATAAATTGTCAATTTTTTTTTATTCCAAAAACTAAATGTTTAGTACAAAGTAAAATATACTTAGTATAGTTAAAAATAGAAGTTTTGAATTGCATGCATAAAAATTTTAAAGTTTTGTAGCCACTGCAAATTCATCTGAGGCAGCTGCAACTTAACAAAATTTGCTTCTAGTTTAGCATTATTTTCTAAAAATTAAAAGAAAAAAATTTTTCGAAAAAATAAATCATCTATATAGCGTTTCGAAGAACTGGTCGCCATTTTACAACAAAAAAATGACACCCACTTTGAACATTAAACTTTGATCCTTTGAAACCTTTAGTAAAGTACTGCCATCTATTGCTCTAAATTGCATCGAAATTAACTTTTCTGGAGATAGATTTGGGTTTGACAAAGAGATGAAGCCGTAATAAACTTCTCTCAATATATATTTGGGTATAATAATACAATGCACCGAAAAATAATTACTGCGAGTGATACTCTGGCATGACATTTTGGAACACCAGTGCTGTGCTCAAGATTATTTCGGGCGTAATAGTTAAAAGGTAAAGTTAATGAAGAAAAACTCAGCAAATTTCTTTCTAGAAATAAAGTATGATCCCTGTAATAGTAAAGATTTTTTTGTAATTTTAATTAACTGCGTTTTCAGAAACAACAAAAAATTCTGAAAGTTTAATCATACCGGACTAAAATGAAATTTTTTCTTTATTTTAATTCCAGATTCTAACTGAACATGTATCAAGCCAGATTTTGTATCAAAAGCATCCTGAGCCCGAATCTCATTATCGTTTGGAAAATCCAAGTTAGTTTATGAATCTGCTTTAATTATAATTTTTATAAATTGTCATATTTCTTTTTCATTTTTATAAATTGGTATGTTCTTTTAAAATACAGTCAAACCTTGATGTTGTGAACTTGGAGGAAGACACAAAGAATGTTATGATATCGATAATTCAGAATAGCGAAAATCCAATTACATAAATTGAATATTTTTTTAACGTTACAGTCAAAATTATATGCAGACATTTTAAAAGTT
The DNA here is from genome assembly GCA_949128135.1 of Parasteatoda lunata. NCBI lineage: Eukaryota > Metazoa > Arthropoda > Arachnida > Araneae > Theridiidae > Parasteatoda > Parasteatoda lunata. The sequence goes on along the minus strand of OX421973.1, from coordinate 44,072,238 downwards.
TGTATTGCAAAATTATTCATTTCAAACAATCTTAATTTTTTTTTTTTGACTACATGTTTGGCTGAAATTCCGCTTGTAATCTTTCTTTTTATTTATAGTGGAACCCCATTTTTTGCATTTTCTGCTGGACTACCATTAAAAAACACAGGAAGCAGGAAAATCTAAAACCAGGATAAATAAAATCATGTTTTTTAAAAACGTACACTTACGAAATGAACTAGTAGAAAATGTGTAACAATTACTTGTTTTTAGATATTATTTCAACACACTATCCCATACAATACTTACTGTACTTTGCAAATTTGTTTTTGGTTTACAAAAGCAAATAAATATGGTATCAGAATTTTCATGCTTTGGAACTCTTGATCAATTTTGGGCATATTTTTCAATATTTTTTACTCATCTTTTTGGATTTAATCACTATCATCTGTAGCAAGCATTAAATCAGATATTGGAGGAATTGAAAAGTAATCAGATGTGTGTTGCCATCAATATACCCGTCATCCCTTACTTCTTTAAACCACCATTCCTGTGCTTTGCCTCTCCCACATTTTAACAACATACATAAGGACAACATTATGATAGAAAGAATGTTAGAACAGCTTCAAACAGCTATTAAACAAAAGTGTCTATCTAAGAAGTAGGAGAAAAAGAAATTAAGTGCTTTGAATGACGTAGGAAGCAAAATAAAACGACCTAGCAAGCGAAATAATATACAAAATGGACAATGTAAAACCGGGGTTCCACTGTGTGTCTGTGTGCATACATATATATAAGTTGGCAAACGTCACTAATGTTATAATTTAAATAATTGTTTGAACAGAATCCTCTGCTTTTTTTAATGATTTTTTTCTAATGATATGTTTCCTATTTTCTAGTGATTCTAAAAGTAATTGCTACTTTAATACGTCAATCAAAAACTTGTGAAGAACTTATGGAAACTAAGAAACTATTTCTCTCTGATATGACATTGCTTTGCAACAATAATAAGGAAAACCGAAGGTTTGTTTCATAAATTTATATTATTAAAATTTAAATTTATTATTCAAGTAAAATAATCTATTAATAAAATGCGATTCCAGACATATAATTATTTTACAACTTTTGCACTGAAAATGGAATATCATTAATTTTATGTTAATTCAATATGTTATGTCAATTAAATGTTTTATATTTAAGGACCGTACTTCAAATGTCTGTTTGGCAAGAGTGGCTCATAGCAATGGCTTATATTCATCCTCAAAATGCCGACGAACAGAAGCTTTCTGACATGGTTTATTCATTGTTTCGAATGCTCCTTCATCATGCCATAAAATATGAATATGGTGGTTGGAGAGTTTGGGTCGATACTTTAGCCATTGTTCATTCAAAAGTAAGTTTTTCATTTTTTTCAAAACTGCATTTAGATGTAATACAGCTTTACCGTGTAGTAATAAACGCTTAAATGTGAAGAAACTGAAGGATCAATTGGGGTCTACCCTAAGAGTTGGAATGCAATTTTTATTTCTAGCTGGTTTTTTCAAAACTGTGAAAGTAATGCCTTAACATTGTAATATTTTTCATTTATATATATGGGGGGAAAATGTAACAATAGTATTAATTTATTGCTTTGTTATATTTCAAAGCATGTAAATTTTTCATGATATGTAACGTTAGGTTAAAATTCCAGTTCTCAAGGATAAAATACTAGACCTGGGTATCTTTCTAGGTGTAAACACGGAACATGGAAGTAAATCTTTATATTGTCTAAGCAGAAGTTCTTATTAAAAAAAGAATTGCAGCAAAATAAAACATTTGATTTGTGAATGAAACATAAATTGCATATGAGTTTATCACATTGCATTTATATTTTAGCATAAGTTCTTATTTTTATGGATTATTATACCTAATTTAGTTCATCAAATTAACCAATTTTGTTTTTGTTGAGTGTTAGAATATGTAGCTCTGAGCGTTAAAACTATTTTAAATTCGTAATCTCATTTACCACATTTTTTTGGTTCAAATTACTTGAAATTTTCTATATTTATTGCTTGATAGGCAATACACACTGAAGTTTAAAGCCACTATTATAATAAATAGCTCTGCTTTTACTAGGAAAATAAAGCACTGGACTGGCTAATCTTATTGTCTATTTTATTAGTTTCAAAATGCTAATTTTAAAAAAAGCTGCTAATTTTATTCCATCAATTATTTCCTTTTGCTGATATACTTTCAAGAAAATATACTTTTTTTGTTCTAATAATTGTTCTTTTCAGTATGAATTAATCTTTTACTCTTCATGAGGATGGCAAGGCAAAATCAAGATTTCTCCTCTGATATGTTTTAATTTTGTCTTATTTAAAATTAATTTTGTTTACATGTTATTAGATTCAGTTTAGAAAATTTCGATGAAGATAGAGATATGCAATCCTAACAATTGCCAACATTAATATGGAAGGTCTTTTAGCCTTTGAAACACTGAGAAACTTTTTGCATTCAAATTGACACTAACTGACGAAAAATAAACAGAAATCTCTTACAAATGTCCAAAATTCATTGTATAGTTAGTGATGAGAAGGAAAGAGTTTTAGAACCAAAATTTCTAAATATTTTAAGCAAATAAATTTATTTATTTATCTTCCTTTTGCATTGTGAATATTTTTTGCAGTAAATACATAATTTTATCATTAAAATTTTTTTTATTGGCAGTTTATCAATTTTATATCCATTATCTTTTATTACTTTATGCACATTATGTCATTATTTGATATTTTATAATGACCCGCATTCTTTGTTTTCCTTTATCTGTTGTTCAAAATGAATGGTCCCATAAAAAATTATTGATCAAGATTCTACTGTATTTTATGCATAAATTGATATATTTGCTAATGAATATTTTCAAGTATATTGTTTTGATAATTTGTCTCTATAACCCCAGTAAATGATTAATATTAATAAATTGTTATGTAATTTATTTTTCTAGGTATCATTTGAAGAGTTTAAGTTGCAGTTTTCTCAGATGTACGAACAGTATGAACAGCGGCGATCAGATCACATAACAGATCCAGCACTTCGGAAGCAGAAGCCCATCAGCACAATCTCAGGATTAGATAATAATAATCGTGCCTTAAATGTTATTAATCCACCCAGACCTGATGTCATTCACAAAGAGCTAAAGGACAATAATTCAGCTGTTGACAATTCAAAAGCAGCTAACCAGACTTCTTTATCATACACTATTGAAGGAAAGGAAGATATCATTGTTGCAGAAGGGGAACTCAGTGATGTGAAGTTGGTTTCATCTAGTATAGATAGCTCAAGGGAAACCCCCATACCTGTACAAACTTCAGAAACTTATGACGTGAGTAACAAACCAAATTATAACAGTAGTCTTTGTGAGGCTCTTTTAACTACAGATGACCATCGGCCAGTTCCTGTTTCTTCTGATGAGAGTGGAATAATCCATCCTCTTCATGCTGAACCATGTGAAATCCAAGATGCTGTTGAGGACAATGCGGAAGAAATTTCCCAAGTGAACGAAGAAGAAAGATCTCCCTCGAACGATCCTCATGAGACAGAGTCACAGTCTCCTATCAGTGCCAAAACAGAAACCGAGTGTGCAAACTCACCTGGTGACTCTGGCTTTGTTTCAATTGTAGATTCTGAGGAGTTGAAGAACAAAACCGTTGCTGATGATGAGGTGATGTGTGAGAGTGAACTTGTTCCTGATGACGAGGTGATGTGTGAGAGTGAACTTGCTCCTGATGATGAAAGTGCAGCTACTGGAAAGTCTCCTGATGAATTACCTCACGAGACTCTAGATGATGACCAGATTACAAAATCTTTTGATGACAGCGAGCTGTTAACTTCAGAAGCAGTTTCATATCTAGATGATCAGAAGTGTGATATAGATGAAGGTATGCAGCTAGAACAAGATATTGAATTAAATTCGCCAAATGTAGATTCTGTTGGTTCCCCTGAAAAAACACATATACCCGATGTTGAACAAAAAACTGATCTAGATGTTGAAATTTCTGAAACTGGCAATGATTCAAATTCTAAGATGAATTTTGAGGGTGAGATGCTATCAAATGAAACTGCAGCTTCTGTTGAAGAAATATTGAGTGAAAATTCCAATGACTTAACATCTGATATTGCTGTTAGTGAAACTCCTATTGAAATTTCTGAAGAGTGTGAACTGGAAAAATCAATGGAAGAACAAAACAGACAGGAAGAGGCTCCAGAGGAGTCTACTTTATCTTTTGAACCAGATCTTTCGGAAACAATAGAGAATTCATTGTCCACTCCTGAAAGTTCACCACTACATAAAAGTACAGAACCTGAAAATCAGGATAAACCTGAATCTTGTAAAAATTCCCCTAAAAAATCAGATCAAACTGAATTAGAGAAAAATATTTCAACTTCACCACTACCAGAAAGTGTCAAAACTGTGATATCAGAATCTGAAACTTTATCAGATATCAATGCTGTTTCATTTTCAGAACATACTATTCAGGATACTGTACTTGTTTATAGCGAAGGAAATGGCTTGTGTAAAGACTATGGCATTGAAACAGTTAAATCATCTGTAAAGGAGATCACTACTGCCCATGAGTCAATTGCTGATTCTCAAATTAGTCTTCAGAATGCTCAAGAAATGGTCAGCAGTTCACAGTCTGATGTACCCATTCCAGAATCTGTTAGATCACCTGAAAAATCTCAAGAACCTACAGATAGTGTGACACCTCAAACAGAAATCCAGGACACTGTTACTGATGTGAAAGATAATGCAGCCAGTGAGGAAACATGTCCTGGCTCAACAGAATTTGAAGAAAGAGAAATTGAAAGTAATTCAACTGTAATAAGTACAATTGAAGGACATTTAGAAAGAGAAAGGAAGCTGATGGCTGAGGCTGGAGATGAAAAAATGAACGATTCTCCGTCAGCTGAAATTCCTGTTCCAAAAATCGCTTCTGAAACAATGATTCCTGATCCTGTTAATAAGAGTGCTCCAGAAATGAACACTTCAGATGCAGTTGAATCTACTGGAGAAAGTACCCCAGTACCATCAGAGATAGATGTTGCTCCTACTAGACGTGGTAGAAGTGTAACTCTGCCTCGCAAACAGATACCTCCTACGATACAGAGGCCTAAGTCCATGTCATTAAGTCAAAAGTCATCAAATGGAAACGGGCGTCAAATGTTCAATTCTGGGCCGACAAGACCACCGTTCAGAATACCTGAATTCAGGTGGTCTCCTATTCATCAACGATTGTTATCTGACTTACTATTTTCATTGGAAACAGATATTCAAGTGTGGAGGAGGTAGGTTTGCTTTTAAAAGATATTTTAATCATTTGTGCTTCTTGTGTTATCATCATCATATTTGGCATGTTATCCCAGGGTGGGCTCTGGTCTCCTGATGTAGATTCTTTCAGGACAATTTATTTTATTTTACTTGAACTGCCAGTTCTTAACCCCAGTGAAAGCTCCTCAATTGTGCTCTCATTATTTTGACCTTTATCTTTTCCTATCTGTGAAGGGCTTTGGAACGAAAATCTTCTTTCCTGGTTTTTTTAACTTCCAATCTAGAAATATGACTAGCTTAGTTCTTTTTTTTTTAGCTTTAATGCTTTCAATAATACCAGCTCTTTAAAAATTTTATAATTTTTAACTTAAAACATCATGACAAAAGGCCATTTATAATTATTGCTTAACATTGATTTGAAGTGCCATATTTATACACTATTATATATCTAATTTACTTTCTTACCTTAATCCTGACAACACATACGAATATGGTTAAATAAGTTGAACTGTGACTAGACTGTTCAACTTAAAATTTTTTTTTTTTGCTGTGTCCTTAGGAAAATATATTTTACCTTAGATTTTTAACTATATTGTTGGAATAATTCTTTTTAAAATTCATTCAAAATAATTTTTTTCTAGTTTTTCTTGCAACTTTTTTACTATCATTTATTTCATTTTTGTATTTTTATTGCTAGATATCTGTTCTTTATATAGTTTAAAAATAAATGCAAATATTTAAGAAATCTGTACTAATCAACACTATGAAATCAGGCATAAAACTGAAAGGCTCTAATAGTTGAATTTTTTTTAATGATTATTATTATTTTTTTTGGTTGCCTTTTTTAGTAACTCAATACTTAGTTAAAATATGTTTTTAAAAGTTTAACTCATCAAAATAAAGATTATCTATACTTAGCAACATTCAGCATTAGTCATGCTGCCGAATCATCACAATATACAATTTACCTCAATCAAGTAATTTTTCAAATTTATTTTACACTTTTAGTACATAACTTAATTTTTTTTAACATTTTAATTACCTACTTGTTTTTTAAAAATTTTTTTAAACATATTTCAAAAGTGTAATTGTAAACAAATAAAAATGCAGTTTCAGGTAGCTTTAAAAGTGATTTAATGACAGCGCCTTTACTCGCCTTCCACAATTATTGTACTTGATTGCGTTTGACATAATGAATCAAAATTAAATAATAAAAGGTGCATAAACTCTCAGTGAAACTTGTTTTTGATTAAATAAAGTTATAAGCTGGCAAGTGTCACTAATTTTATTATTTAAATAATTGTTAAAACAGAATTGTCTGCTGTTTTTTTAATGATAATTTCAAATAAGTGTCAAAATTTTTCTAGATAACTTCTAATATTTATTGTTGAGGAAGGAGGACTGCAGGAAAACTCCCATACTGTGCTTATTCAATTTTAAAAATTAATCATAAGTTTAGTTTTGATACTTAAGGTTAGTAGTAATAAAGACTCAATTTTTAAAAAGAAAACTTGACTATGTAATTTGCTTTGCCTTTAGCAAACTCGTTGGTTTTGTTTATGAATTTATTTAGATGTTTTGTAAACAAGAACTGTTTAAATATTTGTTTGAAATTTTGAAGCTTTGAATTTTATCTTGGCTGATTTTTGCCTTCCACCTTAGGCTGCTTTTCTTATTGTATGACATACTATCCATCAATGATAGTCATCTGTTTTTGTTGCAAATATCGACTTTTAAGAAAAAAGGAATGAAGGTAAAAAACGTAGGGGGTTAGTGAGCAAACTGAACACAAACAGGGAGCAGAGCCTCTCACCATTACTTAAAATTGCTAATAATTTGTGTGTTCGGATATTTTTCACCTCGCAGAAATAAACTTTGAGGATAAATGATATTGCTACCAGTTTATTTTTTTCTTTTATCTGATCATGTTACACAAGGGTGTCACTCTTCAGTCCTGGGGACAGAAATCAGACTTGAGTAAAAATCAGCAGACTAAATTTCATCAACTAATATTGCTTTTCCATTTGTTTTTTAAACTAAAATGTCCTTTTTTCCCCTTAAAAATTTAGTAAATATTTTCTGTTTAAAATATAATACATTTTAATGAAAACATTGTTATTTTTCGTAATTATTGCGTAATGATGCCACACTGAAATGAAAAAATGTGATTGATGCTTCTATTACTCGAGTATGCAAAATCATAAAAGTTGTGCAAAAAATGGGTATCTATAAACAATGCTTCAGTTCCTGCTTGCTTAAACAAAATTTTTACTGTTGTGTTGAAATTTGTTTCAGTTTTCACTTTACCCCATTGTTTTGAAATGCTGAAATAAGGTTAGTTTAAAAAAAAAAAAATTCAAAAATAACGATGAAGCAAAAAATAGATAGAAATATGAATGGCTTCATGAAAAAAATACTGGTTTATTATTCAGTGATTGGTGTAAAAAGATGTATAGAGTTAGCTGTTATTTTTATCTTAATTGCTCTAAAAAAAATTTATAAAATGAGAAACTTTTAGAAAAATAATCAAATCCTTGATTAAATGCATGTGCCATTTTCATAGAATGGTAGGTTTCTGAGTCCGTAAACTATAAATTTCTGAAAATTTGGGTAAACAACGTTAGATTGTGTTAATAGGTCAAATAATAAGTTTAGTCTTAAAATTGTTTTATAGTGGCATCCTTGTGTTACAGCCAGCCATACTATCTATTCAAGAAAGCATTGTATTACACACACATAGCTGAAAAAATTCCTTAAAAACTTCCTTAGAGCATTAAGTAGATTAAATTATCTGTTTCTTACTTTTTACAATTTTTTTCTAGTTATTTATTTTGACTATTTGATATTCATCAACATAAAGTAGTTAATCTTTTTTTCTTTTGCAGCCACACTACAAAAACTGTGATAGATTTTGTTAACAGTGGAGAAAATGCAATATTTGTTATTAACACCGTTCATTTAATATCTCAAGTTGCTGACAATATAATTATTGCCTGTGGTGGTCTTTTACCTTTGTTAGCTTCTGCAACCTCACCAAACGTACGTTTTTCAATATTCATGTTCTTGTTTAAAATCTATTCTCTGTGTTTTGGAATTTGTCATTTTTGTTAATAGGTGCAATCTTTCTTTGAAAGCTAAATGAATTTTAAATGTTTTGAAGAAAATGTTAAGTACAGTATACTTGCAATATTTCAAAGTTGAAGAGACGCTAAAAACATTTTGAGATTGTGAGGTTTAGAGATATCAAGTTAAGAACTAAATACGTTCTAGAAAGTAGAAAATATATTCTAAACTATTACTCTAAGAAGTAGAGTCCTGAACCATAAGAATAACTACTGTTAATGTATGTAATGATAGTTGACTATGAGTCTAACTACAACAATGATAATCTTATTTTTAAAAGTAAGACAAAAATATTTATGCATTAAATAGAAAAAAATTGATTTGCACTAAACTTTGTGATTTTTCCAAAAAAAATTAAATTTCTATTTCGAAAAAAATTTCACATAACGAAGTTTTGAAAAGAAACTCTTTGACATAAGAATTCAATTTAATATTAGGTGGATATATAATACCAAAAAGAAAAATATTTTTATGACGTAACAAAGTTTTCGAGATATCGAGAGTGTACTGTATTAAATTTAATCATTAGTGTTTTGCGTTTTTTCTAAGTATGAGAAATTAAAACTTGAAATTAATTTTATCTAAATTTTATAAAAAATTAATTCATTTTTACTATTATATAGTCTTAAAAAATGATAATTTGATAAATAATTATACAAAATTTCTTCTCTAGCATGAGCTTGATGTCATTGAACCAACACAAGGCATGTCAATTGAAGTGGCTGTAGCTTTTTTACAGCGTCTTGTAAATATGACTGATGTTTTAGTTTTTGCATCATCCTTAAGCTTTAGTGAATTGGAAGCTGAGAAAAATATGTCCAGCGGAGGAATATTGAGGCAGTGTTTGAGATTAGGTAATGCTTTCCATTCAATGTTTCTGAAACAAGTGTGTTGACAATCAACATTAGTGAAAAAAACATTTCAATCCATAATCTTGGATCACGCAGTGGACTGATCGTAAAGATACGGTTTCCAGTAGTTTTCCGAAGTCAAGCATCACTGGCTGCAGTTAGTAAGCAGGGTGGGTGACCACTTTTATCAGCCTGCATAGGGATCAAGGGTGCGTGGTATCGGTCCTCAATAAACTCTTATACTGTAAAGTGCTTGACTTCGCGTGCAGTTCATCGGACTATCAAAGCAGAGAAGTCACCCCCTACAGAGGATCAAAATTGCAATGGCATGTCTTCTTATCTCCTCAGGGATGTTTCCCAAACTGTTGCCAATAGCTTATTGTACAGCTCTAGTGCGATTTGAATAAAGTACCTACCTACCATAATCCTGATTCGAAAGCTTATAAAAATATTCTGTCAATTGTATTAACTACCAATACTTATTGGTAGATACATATTGATGGATGGTAGAATTGCGGTTTGGGGTGTTTCTCTCGGTACTGTCTGGCCACTTAGGTTCGAATTCTTGGTAAGCTGAACATGGAGGTTTAGTACATTATTTTGGATGACAGTTTTAAAGATTGAACTCAACTTACTTCCAAAAAGACAATGTTAGCTCTTATGTTAAAAAGTTCCCCTTGGATTTGCCATGTGAAAATGGTATTAACCAAATTATTCAGTCTGCTCAAATCCTCCACCTGAATCCAATTGAAAACCTCTGTGTCAAGTTTGATTACCAAATTAAGTGAGGCAACAATTGTCAGGATCTACCAGTATCGTAAAATACTGATTAAGCCTCACCCCAATTTTAATGAAAATCGACATGAAGGAATAAACAATAGCAAGGAAAAAGTGCAAATATAAAACAAATAAGAGTAAAAGTAAAGAAATTCAAATTAATTAACTGTATTTTAAAGAACATACTTTTCATCTTTGCTCTTCTTTTTCAAATCATTATGATTGCATCATCAAAAGCAAGTAGCGAGAAAGTCACAATTTTTTTTACAAAGAATAAACTCCAAAAAAAAAAAAAAATTCTTTTAAAATAATCTATTTCTAATCAAAATTAAAATTGATGTGTCTGAAATCCTTTGAATCGTAAGGTGAATTGCTTGAATGGGAATCGCTATGTGTGATTTTAAAATGGCCTTAATAGGAATCACAATATTAAATATTAAAGATGCGTGAATATGAATCATGCCATTTGCTTTACAAATCTCTTAAATTTGAATCGTAATAACTATTTTTTAAATTTTATGAATACAAATCTTAATGTTTAGCTTTTAAATCAAAATCAATATTTGATATTAAAATCGCATAAATTTTGATATTTGATTTTAAAAATGGATGAATAAAAATCGTGATATTGGATTTTTAAATCATGGTAATACGAATCATGATGTTTGATTTTTAAATTAATTGAATTTGAATCACAGTCTGAAATTTTTGAATTGCAATATTTGATTTTTTTAAATCGTGTATACACTTCTGATAGTTTTCAATAGTATCTTCGAAACATAGGAATTCCTATGGGTGTATCCACTCATGGCGTGTACATATGCATCAATATTATCTAACTCTGGATGTAGGAGATATATAGGAGCTTAATTCGGTTTTGATCGCTGATCAAAATTCTATGAAACTATGGGGGGGGGGGGGCTTTATCAAATCAGGGGGACTTGTTTTGTATTTTACTGTAAGCATTTGAATATCTAGTAAAAATTCAAATCAAAATGTATTCATATTTAACAGTTGGTTGGGCTTCGACTTAGGCTTTTTAAAAGTTCTTGTGTGACAAAAACTCCACCTTTGCCAATTTGCATGGGCAGTCCTAATACTTATTACTAGTATATTGTGTCTCCTCTGAACAGCTTTGCGGGGAAAAAAAAACCCTGTTTAATTTGTTCGCCATTTATGTCAACGTATTCCTCACAAAAAATGCAGTCAGGAGAGTCAGCAAGTCCAATATGGTGTAAATTTTCTGTAGAAAGTCGTGTCCGCTCAGTAGCCTGAAACGGCAAACCTCAATAGCCCTAGGGAGGCTTCTAGAGACAAATGCAGTTAAGAAGATTTCCCAAGAGATCGCTCCCTGTAAAAAGTTGATCATAGCTCCCGCTTGAAAAACCTGGTATTGTCTGAAATTTTATTTTAACTCTAAAAAGTAGTGAATAGTCAGGGACAAAAAACCTGGTAAATTTCTATATTATACCTGGGAAATTAACCAGTCTTAGAATAACAATAATCAGTTATTGAGATACGATTTAAATAACTCTTACATCTAGTACAATTATTTTATGAAATTCCCCCTTTTAGTGAAACTTTTCCATGTTTTGATTCTTATTCTATTATATGCTTTTGCTCACAAAATCTAATATTTGATATTACAAATTTTAAAAAAATAAATGTTTTCTGATGAAAAATAGCATGGTATAGCTAAAATATGGTATGGATTTTCATTAAAATATACCTGATATACCTGGAAAAGACAGGAAACTTTTTTTTTTAAAAAATGAGTGGGAACCCTCTTGATCAGTGCCTTCTAATTTTTTTGTTTTATTAGCAGTTTAATGTTTCTCAGATTAGCTAGAGACATAGGAGGTTCTAAGAAAGTTGCCCTTTTGTGCAGATTTTACATTTCCTTACTAGCTAAGAATTCATTGTTGAACTATTTCCTTTCTAGTACAGTGCTGATGATACTTGTACAATTAAATTCAATGCATACAGTTTGTGATGGTAAGAATTTCAGTTTGACAATCAATAAGGACAAATTTCTTTTCAGACCTCTCCAAATTCTTTTGGATAGTCATAAATTGCGTACATTTGTATGCATGTCATGTCATACATTGTTTGTCATAGTCATACATTGTTTGTCATAGATAGTTTGAATTTTGACTTAAAGGCTTTTTGAATTGGAAAAACATTGAGAAATCAGCTGAGCCATGTGTATAGATCTGTATATAATGCATTACAGGTTTCATTGATGGTCGCAGGAATAGCCACTTAACTTCTAAGTTTTCCCCGAGGGAAAATTCCTTACTGAACTGGAAAGACACGGTCAAATACTTTTATAAGATTATAAAATATATTAATTTCAAACAAAAAACAAATCTTTTTGAATAAACCTACCCTTAAAATAAATTAATTTCATTATTTAAGCCATTTATTACACAAGTATTTTTCTTGTGGGGAATGTCCATTATTACTTTTTATGCTTTTATTTTACTTTTTTTTTTCTCTGTATTTAAAAGAGTGTTCTTTAATTATTGTCTTTTAGTATATATTCATTAATTTAGTAAAAAAAGATGTAGTAAACTTAATATTATTGTTTTTTTTTTTTTTAATTAGTGTGTACTTCAGCTGTCCGTAATTGCTTGGAGTGTCGTGAAAGAAGTTTGCCACAAACACCTGTGTTACCTCACCCTGGTGCCAACATGTCCAGAGATGGCTTAAGGCCCTCCCCTATCCAATCTTTGATTGGTGGCGTTCAGCCATCAGCCAAGGTGGATTTTGTATGAAATATTTTTGCTTTTTTTATGTGTTTGTCCTGTGCTTGTTCAATGTTATAAGAGCTCTCATTTAAATTTATTTGTTACAATTATTGCATGAATATCTATTATTGCTCTATATTCAAACATACATTATCAATAATTTGAGTTTAAAGTAGAGAAAAAATTAGTTTTTTTTTAATTAAATTTACTATATGGAATATATGTAAGATAATACTTTAATTCTAATAACAAAAGGATTCATTCGTTTGGTAAATGTTAAAATATTTTCTTAAATATATCTAAGATTCGGAAAAAAAAACTGTGTACCTATTTTTGAATATTTAAGCCCTGTATTAAAATAGTTAGTTACCCCACAGTTAAAATAAATTCTAATGCTTCTAAAATAAAAATTTTTTTATTAAAGGAGTTCTAAATTACCTTCATATATTCTTTAAAAAACTGTCCGCTTTTTTATTTGTTTATTTATTCATGCTTTTTAAAGGGACTTCCTATGTGTCTCTATCAATTATTTTAAACTAGAAATAATTGTGTAATCTTTTTTAAATAAAGCTTCTTATTGTGTAAATCTTAGCTGCCGACTATACATTATAAAGTGGCTAAGCCAATAACTTTGGATTGTTTTTACAGTGATCGAATGTCTTATGCAGAATTTAATTGTGGTATTAAATAGACTAAACTATAAATTCCAATTAACCACCACATTTCAGGGAGAACAATCAAAAGGTTAATTTGTTGATAAAATATCATTGCCCCCTCTTCGTTTTTATTTGAACAATTAATTAAAAGGTAGATTCAAAATTCAAGGATATAAGGGAACTGTTTTTGTATTATTACTAATTCAAATATGAAATAATTTAAAAGGTTTGCTGAGCTGCTTATTATGTAATATGGAATAATTTAAAGTAAACACTCGCACTTATAATATTTTGTTGTGGATTTCTTGTATATATATATATATATATATATATATATAAATTATCTAAAACAGTTTGTTTTAGATAATTTTAAGCAATCATCGACAACTGTTTCTTTTTCCCCCTTCTAATTTTTGTTTCGATTTCAATAATTTCCCAAGAAGCTTGAAAAAGCAAATCTCTAAATAATTGCGTGTTTAATGCTTACTATAATATCTTTTTATTATTTATTTGTTTTGCCCTTTTTATTTTATTAGTGCATTTACTGGAACTATGAATTCTATTATTATTTGCTGTGCATGCGTTTACACTTTTTTTATTGCAGTATACTTTTATCTCTTGATATTAGACTTTTTATTATGTTTATAGATTTTTTTTCTGACTTTCAGAATATCGTTGAAAACCTAGGGGGGCAGAGTAGTCCTATTAGAGATCCAGAAAAACTCTTACAAGATATGGATGTTAACCGCTTAAGAGCGGTTATCTATAGAGACGTGGTAAAATATCTATTTTATTAAATATTACAACTCATATTGTATTTCTCAAACGTATTTTCATTTAACAGCTTTCATGTAATTGTTCTTGATTTACAGAACTAAAAGACAAGAAAAATATAGGAGTTTAGGTTTTCCATTTCAGTAATTATATATATGAAATGTATATATCAGTCAAATTTTAATGTGATAGAATTTTCATGTGTTTGAAGTAGATAAAAAATATTATTGGTTATTAAAAATGGAAAAAATTGCTAATTTTTGTTGTTGTTGTGAATAATGAAGGTATAACCCTTTGTTATTCTTTATTATTGATGAAATGTGATGCTCACATCAGATATAGTTAAAAGTATTTTTATAATTTCATTATAATAGAAGCTCAATTAGATCTGATCTAACGATACCTAAGTTATTTAACACTCCTTTTGACGTCTTTACGTTTAAAATTGCCCCAACACACATTTAATCATTATTGCACTTTATGCTACCCAATTACTCTTTTCTTTTTTAATATTATATCATATTAAACATCACTTTCAGTTTAATTTAATACAATTTCTGTTATTACAAATATGAAATATGTCAGAAATATATAAATAATCTTTTTTCCATGATATTGTATCATTGCAAATGTAATAAAAAAATAAACTACAAGTGTTTTTTTTTTTAATTTCATTATAATTGCTAGCTATTTAAGATTTTTTTAACACAATGAAATGTTTTTCAGAAAAATAATCAACTAAAATAGGTCCTGATTTCCTGGTGATTCTAATTTTCTGATGTACCACTGGTCCCGTGGGTGTCAGATAATTAGTGATTTATTATTTTTCTAAAATAGTGCTATATACTTCATGTATAATTATTAAAAAAACACTAACTTAAAACCATTAATAAAAGTAAGGAATATATGTATTATTTATCTAATTTATCGTCTGTAATACTAATTAAGGTATAGGGTATTAAACAATGATTAGTTGATTTCTGAATTAAATAGCATTTATTAAAATATTGTAATTGATTGAGAGAAAAAAAAGAGGGCAATTTCTATAAAATATGTGATTGTTTCTTATTGATAGCATGTTTTAAATATTATTTACTGTGAGTGTGCAAAAGCATTTTTATTGTTAAAGATGATAGAGCTGTGGTTGTTCAGAACATAAGGGGTTTGCTTTCTAATGAGGTGAATTGAGTTTGAATCCCAGCGATGACTGGTCGATATGAATTCCACACCTGGCTCGCACCAACCACAGTTCTGACATACAATATAGTTAGTGGTAGACGGATCATGGGTTAAAAACCCCTTACAATCAGGATTACCATGGGACGTTTCATGGTTTTCCTCTCTATGTAATGCAAATGCGGGTTAGTTCCATCAAAAAGTCCTCCATGAAGGCAAAATTTCTCCCAATATTTGATCGAAGAGTTCTCTTGTCTTCTGGATTGGGTTACAGAGTTGAACATAAATAGTCGTAAACCCAAAATTGGGCCAGCTGTTCAACAACGGTTATAAATTAAAGATGATAGAATTAATTTAGTATAGTTTGAGAATTTTTCCTAATATTTTTAATTAAAAGATTTTTGTAATTATATATATAAAAAAGATGTAATCTTTATAATATTTATTCAATGAAATGAAGATGGAGTATACTTTGTGCTATGTATGAATAAAGCGAAACAGAATGCAAAAAGTACATGAAGAACTTCAGTACTTTTATTTGTGCTTTATTTACAGTGTTTTGCTTTATTCATTTATTCCATTACTTGATTTTTGTAACTTTATAATTTTTACTCAATATATTTTACCCATTTTATAACTCAGTATTTCAGTATTTAATATAAATGAGGACCTATAAATGTGCTATAAAAACCTCTAACAAGACTTTCTATATTAAGTTTTTGTTTAAATTCTTTTCCTTATCTCAATATTCTGAACAAAGAGCTTTATCATAATTATCGATTCATTTTTTGTTGAAAATAACACTAAGATTTTTCTTGAAACAATTTTCATGACTAGGTTTTTCCTTTAGTAATTGTGTGACCTAGATGAGAACCATTTAAAATTATTAATTTTATAATTATTAATGCTTGGTAGGGCATAAGTTAGACAAAACGGGAAAAAATTTGAAAACGTTCCCTAAATTTTGTGATTGTAAAGAGTAGAGCATAAACCTTTCTGTGTAATTCTGAGAATCACAGCTACATTTTGATACTAATAAAATATAATAACTAGTTTTAATCATCCCCACTCAACCATGTACTTTGTGATGCATATACTTTCTGTAAACTTTGTGAATTTAAGAATAATGGTCATTTGAATCTATTAATTATAGATTCATTTCTTGTTGAAAATAATGTTTGGATTTTTTTAAAACAATTTTCATGACTAGGTTTTTTCTTAAGGAATTATGTGACCTAGGTGAGAGCCATTTAAAATTATAAATTTTTTTGCTTGGCAGTACATTAGTGAGACAAAACGGGGGAAACTTGTATGCCAGCACACTCGTTCATGTTCTTTGGGATGTATATACTTTCTGTAATCTTTGTTAATTGAAGAATAATAGAGCATAAACAGGGTGGCCACCCACCTGAAAAACCTTGAAAACCTGGAATTATCAGGTAATTTTTTTTTATACTGGAAAAAACCTGGAAAAATCAGGGAAATTTGGATAGAAACCTGGAAAAATCAGGGAATTTTTAAGAAAAGCTGGAAATTTTTCTGCGATATTTTTTTCAATTTCACTAATTGAAATTATTTACTAATTTTCTTAATTTAAATTATTTTATCTATTATACCCCCATTTTTTATACTGAAATGTATTGCCAAACAGTTGAAATATCATTAACTTAACAATACTTTGCTTGCATCAAAATTTGCTCCATTGTAACCCTGTTATACAGAATGCCACATAAATTTCTCCCATGGTTGCTAAACGATTGTAGAAACTTTTGACTTCTTGGGAGTCTATGGGGCTGCAATTTAGGAAAGGCAAAGATTGTGGTGGCGGTGGAAGAAGGGGTCAGGATATTTGCTTCTGTTTTTAATTTCTATGTTCGACATCATGGAATTACCCAAAAATAATTGACTAATCTAAACTAAGAAACCATGTGGTTAGATTGAAATTCTTTAAGTATTCTAATAAGAAAAAATATGTTTTTCTATAGAATGTGCAACAAGAAATTTGAAAATTTTGCCTTTACAAATACTGGATATCTCTTAAAATAATAATGCTAATTCAGAACAAACAACATTATTTAAACATTTGACTTTGGATATTGGTTTAAAGAAAATTATATCATTGTATTTTATAAAGAGCAATGTTTGGATTAAATATAGTATAAAATGGCTCTATATTGAAATGTAAATAAATATAAAAATTTATTGATGTATAATCACATGGAATTATTTTCTTTTACTTAATGAAAATATTTTAAACAGTACTTATCCAAGGGTCACTCTGTATTTGCTATTTGGTACATTTTGTGCAAAAACTACTTAACTATTTTTAAAAAAAATTATTAATTAAAAACATTATTATTCTACAATACTAAACGTATTATTTTCTACACATCTATTCAATATGATATGTTGAGAATAACATTTTAAATGAAATACTACTTCATAATATTGACACTTTTTTTGTACTCACCTACAATTAATGATGAAAAAAATTGCACGCTGACCTGGAAATGTTAAGATTTTTACTGGAAAACCTGGAAAAATCAGGGAAATTTTAAATCTGATTTGAGTGGCCACCCTGATAAACCTTTCTGTGTCATTCCGAGATTCGCAGCTATATTTTGATGCTAATAGAATGTAACAACGAGTTTTAATCTTCTCTCGACCATGTACTTTCTGTAATCTTTATTTATTGTGATTTCATTTTATGCAGGATGAAACAAAACAAGCTCAGTTCCTTGCTTTGGCTGTAGTTTACTTTATATCTGTCTTAATGGTCTCAAAGTATCGAGATATTTTGGAGCCACCACTTCCTCCATCATCCTTTACATCTCGTCCTCCTGTTATATCAGAAATGAGTCATTATACAGCCTCCTCTGCTACTTCAACTGCAGCCCAAACAGGTACAGATGCATTTTTTTTTCTTTCTAAACAAGTCTCTCCTGAAAAACTAAAAAAAAATAAACAATTAACTCTGTGATATTAGTAATGCATAATGAACCCATGCAATTTCACTCTGAGTATTTTTCAATCTATTATTATACTTATAAACTCTATTATATAAGCCTGTGCTAATAATTTCAAATTCTTAGCCAGTAAATTAGCCAAATATCAAAAGTATTCGCCTAGATTCAAAAGTCTTTGCCAAATGCAAAATCTTAAAATTTTTTATTTATATATTTTTTTCTTTCCACTGGAAAAAAACATCGCCAAACTTTCGCCAAAACATAATTTTATTCGCCATATTTACAATTTAATCGCATTTGGCGACATGGCGAATGTTTAGTGCGGGCTCTGAACACCTTATGAAAATTTATCCAGTCATGCTATCATTTATTATTTTTGCTACCAGTATGAGTTTATTAGGTAATTCTAATATATAATTTCTTTCCATTTTTTACTGAGCAAACAGTTTTTTAAATTATGAAATTAATTTCTTAAATCATTAAGATGATAAACATTTTTTTTAAAAATTTATTCATATCTATCTAGAACTTTTAGTAAAACGGATAATGAATTCTTCAAACAGATGATTTAAATTGAATGAATTAATAATTTTCTGCATTAGTTTTAAAGTCATACTACTTAAATGTGAACTTTCAAATTAGAATTATAATTTCATCAATTTAAATAACGAAAATATGTTAAAGTTTTTGAATATTGTTGTAAAAGTCTCAGGGATTTGATTTTGTCTGTAGAGTGCCTTCCTTCCCAGTCTTGTGAAAATTTTAGTTATTTATTTAAAATTTTAGTAGGAGTATAGTATAGCTGTAATATATATAGTAACTTATATATATATATATATATATCGTATATAAGTTACTATATAAAGTTGTTATATAGTTACATATATGATTATCCACAAAAATGGACTGAATGTAATACTCAGAATTATCTACTATAAAAGGTAACCCTTTTTTAAGCATTTTCTAGTACATTTTCGTGCATTATAAATTTATTTTATTTTTAATTATTTTATTTTGGCTGAAACTGGTCTAACAAGTGCCATAATATTTGTATATATTTTCATTTTAGGGACTGATTCAGAATCCAGAAACAATGGTCAAAATTCTGAGTCTGTTAATGTTTGTAATGAGGATGGTGAAGATGAAGTAATCATTGTTGAAGACACTGATTCTAGTATATTAGCTCATTTACATTCATCTGGTGCTGCTGTCTCTGCTGTGAGTCTTTAAATTTAGAATTTTTTCGTTAGATTAGTGATTATAATATTTCCTTACAATTTTTTTATATATTTAAAATGCAAACTATTAATTTATATTATTATTATTTTCTCAGATGATGTGTCAATGTTTTATTTATAATTTTACTTTGAATGAATGTAATTTTTCATTAATTTTTAAGGATTAAGGCTTTATTTCAAGCCACGATGGCTGGGTTAAAAAAGAGTACCAGGTATAAAGTTTGGTCAACATATTATCCGTTCTCTCCCCCCCCCCATTCCCTGCTATACAATTACATCATATTAATGGGAAATATGACTGATTTACGTAAAGGACCTATGAATTAAAATTTACTTGAACAAAATATCTCAGAAATTTCAGTTCAGTGAAAAATTTATATATTTCAACTAACAATATTTTACATTTATTTGTTTCGAAATTACTGAATATACAATAAATGAAATGGAAATTTGATAACGTTAGAAATAAATCGATAAAAAAGTATGTATTTTGTGTCACAGCCAAATTTTTAATGATAGTATCAAAATTGTATGCTGTGATCTTAATTACATATAAATAAGATACATGAAATAAACATATAAAAATTGAATAAAATCCCATTATAGCTTTTTTTGCCATATACTATTTGCAAAATTGATTGATTATTTAGATAATATGTACAGACTTTTTTATGTGTATGAGAAGAAAAAAAGAATAACCAATCATTGTTATTCTAGTTTTCTGATTTAAGCAATGTAACCAATAGATTTCGCATTCTTCAACTAAATCTCTAACTATTCAACACAAGTGGATGAAACTCTTTTCAATAAATGTATCAATTATTAAATTAAGGTTTTAAAAATTATATAATTTCCATCTACTTTAAATGGTAGTATTAGTTCCAAATCACTTAATAAGGTATTTTTAAAAAAGCAAGAATAAAACATTGCATATAACATAATATTGCAAAGAGAAATAAATTTAATGAATTTCTTAAGAAATTAAAATAACTGTAGTTTCTTTGAATGTTTTAGTTAAAGGAGTATAGAACTTTATTTTATAATTATAAAAACAGCTTTTAAAATGATAATTTAAATTATATATTATTGTATCATATTTACAAATTACACATTGAATTTATAATTACAAATAGTATATTAATTTTCAAAACCAAATGCTGTTAAGTATAAATATTGAAAATAATTCTTAGATAGCATGCTAAATGTAGCTATGAATGGATATATTTAATATGGATTTTATTTGAACATACCTAATCATAAAATTATAATTTCATAATAATTTATGATATAAATTTGAGAATTTTAAGTTAAATTATTTAACTTTCATTTCTAAATGACTAAATTTCACAAATAACTAAAAGTTCAGTTTTAAATCAATGATTAATTTTATACAATTTAAAAAATTTTATTCAGTGGAAAACAACTTAAAAGCTTTTTTAATTTGAAAATCGTGAAAAATTCATTAATATTTTAAATTGAATTTTCAGTTATTGTTTACTTTAATATAATAAAATTTCCAACTTTTCACATTTAAATGTTATAGTTAATTTAAATGTTGATAGCTTCAAAGTTTTTTGCTTAAGATTTACTATAATATAATTGATTTAATAATAAATCAACTTTTTTAAAGAAAAGAAAATTATTAATTATATATTAATAATTAATTATATATTAATTGATATTATTAAAATTAATTGATAGTTAACAAATTTGATAACTAAAATTACTAAATAATACATTTTACATAAAACTGCATTAAAAATGTAACTAATTGAAAAAATTTTAAGAAAGTAATAATTTTTAATTTAAATTTTAATTAAGTATTTTTTCCATTGTTAGATTATTCTATCTATAAACAGAATATTCATTAAACTGAAAATAATGTAAGCACACATTTATATATATAGATATAAGTGTAATATTAATTTAGAAATAAAAACATAGTCCAATATAAATATTTGTAATAGGATATATGGATTTAAAATTCTGAATTAAATTATAATGTGAAAATAGTTAATATTTGGAAAAGGAAACTAAATTTAAAATATTTTACTATACTAAATATTTTTTTTTAGCTATTCTAAATTTTATTTGTTTAAAAGTTTAACTATTCTTTTATTATTTATCATTAACTGATTGTATTGGTCAATATTAAAGTGTTCGATTTCGTCCAGTTTCTTCTTTCTTTCTGTGTCTTGGAAGAAACCTGTTTCTTCTGATTGAACTGATATGTTCAAGTGTAGTCATCAGAAATTTAACTGAAATTTAATTATCAATGCCAGTGCTGTTTTGTTAGGAATGCTTTTTTAGCTTAGTTATAAAGGAGTAATGCTTTATTCTGAACAAGAACAAAAAAAAATTATACTGAAAAATTAGTTCTTTAAAATTTAATTTATGTAAAAGTTGTGAGAAGTTGTTTTATAGCTAAAGAACATCTAATTTTATTTCTCTTATTAAAATAATGCTATTTTAAAACAACAAAAATTAAGAGCTTCAATAAATATCAAAGTATTTTAAAGTTTGCAGAAAGCAAGGGTTTTAGGGTTTATGATACCTGCGTTTTTCTTTTTTTTTATTTATTTAATTTTTTTGTATGTTCTGGACCTTATCATCGTTCTTTTTTTGCGCTCTTTCTGAATATTAATAAGGAATTGACTGAAGAAAAAGAGCAATGAAACACGTCTGTATAAATTTTTCGAGGAAAAAACTTTTACGCTTGACTTTCAACTTTTATGCTTGAAAAGTAATTTTATCAAATAAAAATTTTAAAATATTTAATATTTTGTATGAAACAAAACTTGATAAAAAAATAAGTTATGGATATTTTTTGAAAAAGATAACATGCGAGTAAGAAAATTTTTTTCCGCACAACTTTGCTCCTTCTTGGGCCTGTGAAGAGACACCATTTTAAGCATAAATAGCATATTGAAAAAACAGCAATACCTCAAAAATAATGTATCTGGAAGTATGGAGGTGCCTGAAACTGTATGTGATGATAAATTCTTTGCATCAAAAATATACATCACAAAATAAATATTTTAAAATATTGAAAAATTATTAAACTGATCTATAAATTTTCCTTCAGAAAATATTATTGAAAAATAAATTTAGTTGTATATGACATTTATTTCAAATTACAAGAAAAAAAAGGTAAGCTAAAGCATGGTTTTTGGATTTTTGAAAAAACAAGCAATTTTTTTTTATTTATTCAGAGTCTTTGTTTTTATTTTGTTCCATAAAAAATAAGGCACCTGTCTCCACAAAAATTGCTAGCAGTTTCCAGAAAATTGCTCCAGATTATTCATACAGAAAAACATTTTGAAAAAAATGAAAAAAAAAAAATTATTTATAAATTTCTGTTTCTTTTACAAAGTTCAATTTAAAAATGAATTTTACTTGAATCAATAGCAAACGCAGTTCAATAGTAGACGCAAAAAATCTAAAAATCATCGATAGAAAAATATTCTATATAAATATCAAAAGAAACAAATCAAATAGTGAAACTGGTGGTACCAGATGTTAATAATCAGAGCTATGTGTAATGACAAACTCATTGAGTCAAAAATTATAATGTATCAGTGTAAATAATTTATGTAAAATAGCCATTTCTAAGTCCTAAACAGTTTGGACTGTGGACCCGGAAAACCCTCGGTTTTCCCAGTGGCTCCGCAAGCCGCTAATAGTTAAGGTACTGAGCTATCACGCTTGGTATGATCTTAAGTGGTTGCCCCAGATTGATGGATATCAGTTTATTTGTGAAGTAAAGGTGGTTGGTGTTCAATGCTGACCATATTACTACAATCATGCCATGGGTTACCTGCATAACTACCTGGCTCACAATGGGCTGTTGCAAGAATGCTTTGTTTTTACATCTTTATTTCACTCTAAAGCTATTCAATAGTTAGTTTTTTGTTATAATTGTTTACTGTATAGCTTGCAAATTGCAATAATAAGAAATTTTAACAGATTTTTAAATCTAATACAGTCAATTCTTTTGAATTGGAACTCAAGAATAACTCTGAAATAATATATTTGTATTATCCAGTACTTTTACTAACAAAAATAATTTTAAATTTTTGAAGATATAATTTTCTATCAAATTAATATTTTAAAAAAATACTGATTAAGATAGTGCGTTTTTGAATGTATAATAACATATTCAAATAAATATTAGATCTAGTGAACCAAGTTGTCTAATAATCTACTTTTTTTTCCAGGTCATTAAGACTCAGAAAGTTAAAAATGATACAACTGCTCAACAAGAAGTGATGGTGAATGGAAACGAATCCATGAGTCCTCAAATTAATGGTGAGCTTATCGAATGTGATGTGGAAGATGCTACAGTTAATATGTCTTCAGTTCCTAATGATAGTTCAATATCCATAGGCAATGAAGGTCATGCTTCTGATCCTCCAGTCATGCAAACCTCTTTGACTCAAAATGGGTTTTCCAGAAATATGGAGTCCATTGATGGCTGCCAGCAATCTAGAGAAGACCTTCACATCACTTCACTGGGAAGTGCGGATGATTTCCACATGTTGAGCTCCTCTCTGTCTAGAGAGGCTACTTTAACTCAGAAGTTAGAGTCTGCCCTGGGTAGTGTGTGTCCACTACTAAGAGAAATTATGTTGGACTTTGCCCCTTTCTTGTCCAGAACTTTGGTTGGCTCTCATGGGCAAGATTTGTTGATGGAAGGAAAAGGTAAGATTTTTTTACTCATATGTAACTTCTTGTTAAGTACCATATAAAATTGATTTAATACTATGCATATTAAGATGTTCAGGCTTAACTGTCTTTTGAACTTGAAAAATACAGCAAATATAAGATGCTGTTTGCTGTTATTTTACAGTTTTGGAAATATACAGGGTGTTAATATAACTAAAATAATTTACAAGGTGCCTGCTAGAATCTGTAACCACAAGTGTTTGTAATTTATTTATATTTTTTAAAAAATTTTCATTTATTTAATTTAAGCTGGATTTCTTTGATTTTAGTTAAATTTCATAAATGTAATTATAATTGAAAAATTATTAAAACAAATCATAACAATACATTACGAGTAATATTGTGTTAAAAATTGTTTTATAGTACATGATAGATGTAAATGCACGATTCAAATTGTTTGAAAAGGGAATAGAAATCAATCATAATTTAACGAGTTGCAGGCTAACAAGCCAATATTTAATGTAGGGATGAATTTTGCTATATTAAAACAAACTGTGGTTTTGAATATTGTGTTTTAAGGCTAGGGATTCTTAGATACCAATACTATGTAACAATAATATAATGTGTTTGATCAGTATTAAGTACTAATGTAATTTCACAAATTGAAACTCATTAATATAGCACTGTATTTACAATAAATATTAAGGCCATAAAAATCATTTAAAAAATATTAATATCTCATATTAATGCATTGTAATTTTTTGAATCAATGATTTCATTAAAAAAAATATTTGATTTAAATTAGTGATTAAAAAAAACAAACAGTTGATTTAAATCATCAAACCCTGGTGACCATTCTCTTTACTTTTGAATAGGTGCAGCTATAGTTATAAAAGTAATATCTAAGGGTAGAATAAAGTTGTATTGGCTTGTAAAAAAAGTGGGGACTTGGAAAAAAATGGTATGGGATATACTAGTTTATACAAATAGTATAAATACAACTTGAAGTATTTATAAGTTTATATAAATATAAACCATGACACTAGTTTCTAGAGTGACTGTCTATTTTAGTGTATTCTTTTATTGTTATTATGTTAAGACAATACATTCTTTTGAAACTGAATTATGTAGGTTTGTGCACCTTTAAGAATAGTACATCAGTTGTTGAGCTCGTCATGCTGCTATGTTCCCAAGAGTGGCAAAACTCTCTTCAGAAGCATGCAGGACTGGCATTTATTGAATTGATTAATGAAGGAAGGTCTGTACTGTTAAACAACTTTAATGAGATATTTTTTTATTTGCATAACTAAAATAATTTTGTTCTGACTGCTTAGTCTAGCTTTTATTTATTCCTTCAAGCTGTTTTGATGTTTTATAAAGATTATAGTCTCCTAATTCATGATCTGGTTCTACATCAAAACCTTGCGTGTGTGAAATGCTACTTAGTATTTTCTTATTATGAGGTTATAATACTTTGTCCATATTTGATTCTGCTTTTCTGTAATTAGTCAGATTATGCAATAATTAATGTCCCACAATATTTTGTATAAATTAAATTCTGTGCCTTAATAATTATTATTTTTATTTTAGATTTTTTTATGTCGTAATATTTTAGTCCTATAAGATTTTGTCTCACAATATATTTTTATTCGAATTTAACCTATAATTTTTTAAAAAATATGTCGTGATTTACTTAGACAATTATAATTTTAGGCAATTGTAATTTTTTTTGTTACCAAAATTTTGTTATGAAAGGCCAAATACAATTAAAATATGAACATATGACATTTTTTAAAATTTATTTTGTATCTATTTGTGATAGTTTTACAGAATCTATTAGATTTTTTTATCTATTAGAAAGTTTTTAACAGAATTAGTATTAAAACCTTAAATGAAGAATTTTTGAAAATGTAAGAAAAACTACAAAATCTAAAATGTGATTATTTGTTAGCGTTAAAGTAGGAAATAAAGAAGTCTATTCATGATCATTTCACTTGTTGTTTATAAATAAAAGAATTATAAAGAATATTTGTTTGCAACATGTTTCATGTTTTTTACAATAATTTTGGACATACATCTAATTCCTTATTGAAATACAAGACATAAGAGTAAAAGCAAAAGAAAAAAAAATCAGTTTGATTTGATGAGATTGCACATCAAGCCTGCGTTTACTTAACTGGTATCACTTTATCAAAGTTGAAATGATGCTATCATATTGGTGAGTAAGAAGCTAGCATGTTTCTGTATGTATATGTTTGAGCTCCGAGGGTAGAGTGTTCGTCTGCCAATGTAGAGACCAATGATGTCTGGTTGATACGAAGCTCGCATTAACCACAGTGCTGGTGTAAAATATCCTCAGTGGTAGATGGATCATGGGTTAGAATCCCTTAATCGTCGAGAGAACCATGGGGATTTTCCTCTTCATGTAATGCAAATGTGGCTTAGTTCCCTCAAAGGCTAGTTAGTCCCAATACTTGATCCAGAAGTTCCATTGTCATCTGGGTCGGATACAAAATTACAAGATTATGGGGTTGAACAATGCTAGTTGTGAACTCAGAATCGGGTTAGCTGTTCTACACTAAAATAAAAATAAAACTGTATCCGTTCTGTTGGCATCATGGTGAGTAATGAAAAATCGTCCCTAATTGCACAGTTAATTATGATTTCACTGTAGCTTAAATTTGTATTAAAGGTAAAAAGGTATACTACAATTTTTTGAATATTTACTGAAAATAAATTTAATTTGGGTACTACTTCAAAAAAATTTTGTTCTTGTAAATTTTATTCTCAAATTGATCGTTTTAAGTGTTGAATAGTTAGTCAGTACTGTTATTTAGTGTTGTTTAAGCATTATAATATGTGTTTTTAGAAACATACTTCATTAATTTACTTGTGTGTAATGTATTCTGTTAAATTGAAATGTTTTTATATTGTTTATATTTTGTTGTTATTTGTGTATTACTTTCATTAATAAAAACTTTATTGTCATTTTATTTATAGATTATTATCTCATGCAATGAAAGATCATATCGTTCGAGTAGCAAATGAAGCAGAATTCATTCTGAATCGCATGAGAGCAGATGACGTCTTAAAACATGCAGATTTTGAAGTAAGCTTTTCTTTTTATTGTGATTTAATATTTTTCTTTTCATAGGTTCTCTTTTGTCTTTATTTTGTGATAGTATTATTGATGTTTGTTTTGGTGTAAAACTATTTTATCTTTACTTTGATGATCCTCTTTACCTTTTCCGAAGATTGTATTATTAAGTTTATTTTAAAATATTTATAGTTAACCCTAAAATAATTTTGTAGTTGGAACAGCTATGCAAATTGCACCAAACTGTTACAGAATAAAATTTCTGTTCTAATTAGTTACAAAATACTTTTTTTCCCCCAAATTATGCTGAGCTGCTTCTAACATTCTAAGTCTAACATTCATTAAACAGAAAATGCAATTTTAGTCCAGTTTTCAATTAGAAACCGATTAAGGAAATTTTTTTTCTTCCAGTTATATATTATATTGAGGTAATATTTGGGGTGCTCAAAAATAAAATTTTATTTTAAATCCCTTTGCTCCTCTAAATTTTAAAATTATTTGCTCAATCTGGTCTAAATAATAAATCTGGTTTTTTACCAAATTTACTTGTTCCAAAACATTTTTTTTCTTCACATCATTGATGTTTAAAATGGAAGAAAAATATTGCTTCACTATTTCTGACATCTATGATGCTTCGTAGGAAAACCTATTATTAATCAAAGTGCGTATCTTGAAAAAATATTATGTCTTTATCATAATAATACAAACTAAGAAATTTTTAGTCTAACCTAAATTGAGCTAACAATCATGTGCTGCTTTTTTCTTCACGTGTGATAGTACTCCATTTGAATAAGAAAGCAAGCAATAACTTTTTCCTATATGTTGCATAAATATGTTATACATATAAGTTTCTGTTTATTATACTAGATGTGTTTTTGTAATCACTTGAATTCTAATAAGATTTGACTTCACATAACTTCAAGTAAGCACAACTTATCACCAATCAAAATTTTGAAACTTTCTATATTAATTGCTAGAGCAAACTAAAAAGAACAAAAATAAATAAAAATTTTAAGATATTTAAAAAGTCAATTTATTTAATAAATATATTTATTTAAAAAGGCAAAAATAATTTAAATTTAGTCAGACTTGAATTGAAAATCATAGAGCACATCACTTCCATAATAAATTTCTATTTTCTTCACATCTTTCAAAGGTGTAACCTAGCTTTAAGTTTTAGATGTGACAAAAATAGAGAAATTTTTTCTTTGCAAACCTACATTAAAATCATAGTTTTTATAATTTTTATTTTATATTATTTATTTATTTGATTCATTTTTGGTTAGTTGGTATGTTTTTATGCTTGTAAATTTTTTAAACTGATTTTTAATAACGTCATAAACTAAGGTAGGGATTAATTTATATGTTTATTTCAATACAGTCTTTGTGTGCTCAAACTGTTCTTGATCGCAAGGAAGAGGAGAAGATGTGCGACCATCTCATTACTGCAGCTCGACGACGTGACAGTGTCACTGCGTCTAAGAACATTGAGAAAATATTAAATATTCTGACAAATAAACATGGTGCCTGGGGAAACAAAATTTGTATGCCACCCCGAGAATACCTGAAGTTAGATTCTTGGGAGGATGATGCTCGAAGGAGAAAACGCTTCATACAAAATCCTCATGGCTCTAGTCACCCTGAAGCTACACTCAAGGCTGCTATTGAACATGGTATGTTGTATTAAAAAAACATATTATTCAACTATCTTTTTGCTGATTGTATAATAATTTAGAAGCATCATACTAAACACAAATAAACAAATTTTCTGTCTTCCTAACTTGTTTATTATGAGATTACTATGGCTTTGTTTGTGCAAATAGTTAAATAATGTGGATACATCAAAATGAAATAAGCTAATTGTATTATTTGTTGCTCTAGTTTGATTATTTGTGCTTATCACATTGTTTCTTTTTTAAAACATATTCAAATTCTATTGTTATGTTATTTGAAATATTCATTAAAATGTTATTTGAAATATTCATTAAAATGTTATTTGAAATATTCCTTAGTTTCATCTATCTGCTCGTATTTTTCTATTGACTTAGTATTTTAATTTATGGTTAATATTTTACTACATATAATATTTTACTGCATATATTCGTAAAATATTAAATTACTAGCTGAATGCCCATTCTTTGAATGATTTAAATTAATGAATCACTAATTCAGTACTGAACAACACTACAGAATCATGCACAGAGCTGAAAGACAAATACCATGTCATGTGGCAAATGGGACATCATTATTCCTCATTGTGTTTTGGCAACACCTTGTGAGCAAACTCAATCGAAGTTCAGTACGCCCATAAAGATGTTCATGTTTTAACATACTTAGTTTTTAATTAATGTTTGTTAACAAAGAAAAATGTGTATTTGTTAAATAAACGTTAATGTTGTAGGACATATTTTTAGTTCCAAAGGAATTGAAATTGATCCATTCGATATTAAAGCTATTGAAAAATTGAAAACTCCAATTGTGTCATTGAATTACAAAGACTTGTTGGCATGGTGAATTATGTTTCTATATTCATTCTTCATTATTCAACGATTTCAGAACCTTTCAATAGTCTTCGTCAAGAAAATGCTTTCTTTCATTTGTAAGAGGCATTGCAAAATATGTCAAAGTTAGCGAATTGTGCCGTAAATAAACCAGTTATTTTATGTGTCGATGCTAGTTTTTATGCTACTGGAGCTGTACTTTTTCAGGAGGGCCAACCTGTTGCTTAATTCAAAAAAGCATTCACTCTTGTTCAACCCGCAAATTGAAAAAGAAGCTCTTGATATGTTACATGGCTGTAAAAAATTTCATGACAATATTTATAGTGAGCCAGTAGTTATTGAGACAGATCACAAACAGTTAAAAACAATTGCTGAAAACCAATTGCATTTGGCTTCAACCCGTTTTCAGCATGTATTGTTTGATGTGCTCGGGTATTCACAGCGATAATTTATAAACCAATACCTGATGCTCTTAGTCGTGACTATGCAATTCATGTTTTAGAATCATGAGAATTTGAAGATACTGAGGCCTCTGACGTCCTAGACTTTCCTCTTCCTTTGATTACATTTGCGGAGTTAGGGAGTGCTGTTCATGAAGATAATGAATTGCAACAGTTGAAGTCTGCAATTATGAATGGCTGGCCTGAAAACTGTTATAGAAGTTCCCAAGATTACGCGTAAATATTGGAATTATCATATAGAATTGTCTACACATTAAAATCTACTTTTTAAAACAGTGGCTTATTGTGCCTGAGACTTTATGCAGTAAATATTTGAAGTATCTGGAAATTTTGGGAATGAATCTCGCTTCATTGTCATAGTTTGGAACGGAATATTCTAAGACATTGATGACTATGTACAACGATGTTTTGTTTGCCAACAGAGATCATCTGCTCTTAAAGCAGAGCCATTTCTGATGAAACTGGTTCCTCAATTTCTTTGGCATATATTCTCTTCTATTTATATTTTCTTCTAACTTTATGAATGAACTAATAACATTTTCTGGATTTTTTCTGAGACTTGATACTTTCAATTATGCTGTATAGTGTTTCCTCTTTAGCTGAAGATAACTTTTTTTATTAACAGGCTTGAATTTAGTGACATTGTTCTATTGTTCACACGAATCCTGTAACAAACTGATGTTGTTTATCTTGAGAGCTATGATAAACATGTTGCTTCTTTTCAAAAATGCCCTGACCTATATAGCAAATTTTTCGCAATGCCAGAATGTCAATGTTATATTCGTCAAACACATCAACTAGATTTTTCAATGCACCACTCTTATAAAGAGTTCAAATATTCCATGTACCAATAACCATGTCCATTTTCATGCAAGGTCATGTGGATAGGTTTTTATCCCTCTTCAAGTATTTGGGATTTCTGAACAAGCTAGTTTTACAAGGTGGGGCTGTCAACCCCCTACCCAACACCTAACGTGGAGGACCAGGGCATTACTCTTTGCCTAGTGCCTCCCCAATGATCTCTCCGACTTGGGAGACCCTACTAGTAGCTTTTAAATCTTTTGGGGGGTGTCCTTAGCCCAGTTTGTGCTGTCATGTTATTGATGATTCAGAACTTCACATTCTGTCTCTCAAATTTATTATCATAGCAACGGGAAACATCCCTTGAAAATTTTTCTTTGGAAAATTTCAGCCTCTAATTCCTTTGCTTTTATATTTTCAAACTTGTGCTATTTGTATATTTTTTATTTTGTAGGAGCTCCAGAAGATGCAATTTTACAGGCCCGGGAAGAATTTCACCAACATCTAGCAATTACACGTAGACAGCAACAGCACCACCTACAAAGTAGTGATTTACTTGATGACAGTGATTTGTGGGACGACAAAGATCTGGATGCTGAACTAGCAGGTATTTGTTTGATGCTCATGATTTGGGGATGACAAGGCTTGAATTGCTCAAAATTATCTCCTTACCGTCAAAACTTTTATTCTATTTTTTTTTAAATAACTGATAATAGAAACATAAGAAATAAAGATTCCTAATCAATTTTCACTATTTGCTTAATGGGAATTCTAAATATTTATATGAATGTTTTGTTTCTTTGTTACTATAAGCATATTTTGTTTCTTTGAAAATTAAGTTTGTTAAAACAAACTCTTTAGCTCGCCTTCTTTGTATTCTTTTTTTAACAAAACTGTTTGGTAGTGCAAATTTATGTAATGTCTAATTGTTAAATTACATAACTTTTAAATAATGTATAGTAAAAGTGGTATCCTTTAACTATGATACATATAATGATGGTATAAACTGCGAATAAGAAATTATATATAATTTGATAAGCATGGATATATTTTTCTTTTCAATTGCAGGAATTGCTTGGTGTTCATTATTTTGTTTCTTAAATTTATAGGACTAAACTTGATATTTGAGTTATGTAAAACAGACTTTTATGTTAAACAAAATTTTATTAACAATTATTCAACAAATAAACTGATAGTAAAGAAAATGATAATGTAATTAAAGACAGATTTAAATCTGTTCTGCTAAGTTTGTTGCTTTTTTAGGTGAAGATAATTTATTAAAAAAGATAATAACCATCATAATTTTAAATAGTAAATTTCAGTAGATAAGCAAATTATACTATTTTTCTTTTTAAAACTTATTATAGTTTTAATTTGGAAGTTATTTCTCTATAAACTTGCTATAATTAAGATATATTGAGACTTTAACAGACATATACTTGCAAAAGTGTTGATCATGAGTATATTTCTTTGCATGCTTCTGTTATTATTTTTATTGAATGTCTGACATGCATGTATTAAATTTTTATACAAAGTTTTGATTAAATTTCTAAAAGTAAATGAAGTGATTTTGTGAATTGAGGCATGCCTCAGATTTTCTTGAATGGTTTTAAATTTAAAAGGGCATTTCATATTATTGTTAGAAATTATTTTTCTGTCTGTGTTCATTCCTTTTTCTTACAAAAAGGAATCTATATTTCTATTGTATTAAACTAGTTCTGTATTTTTAAAATAGTAGCAAACTTAATACCTCATATTTTCTAATTTCTTTAATTTTTTTACAGTTTATATTTGACAAAAAAAGTGTTAAAAATATATTAAATTTTACACAACGTTTTTACATTATGTTTTGCCATGAAAAAAAGATGAATCACTGTATCAGATTTTATTCAAAAATATGTATTTTATATCTGGTACACATCAATATCTTATTCTAGTCATATTCCATATGCATATCATGTAAAAAATAATTATATTTTATGAAATTAAAAAAAAAAAAATTTTTTTTTAAATACAACACATTTTTAGAAATAATTATTTAACATTGTTTGATTTTTGACATCCTCATTTATTTTAGAGCAACTTTGAAACCGTATATTACTAAAAAGTTATCTTGAAAAATTATACCAATGTATTAATTATTACTATTATTAATGATTATTACCATTATTAATTTAAGTATTAATTTTGAATATTATAAATGATTATTTCTGTATTAATTTTTTGAAATATTATTCATTTTTAATAATAAATTATAAACAAGTAATCAATTATTTTGTTATTCAAAATAGATTGTTTCATTTGAATTCAAAAACTATCCACTCAAAAGACTGTTATTAATTTTTAGATTTTTAAACAATTAAAACATCAACAGACATCATCATGATTTTTTCTCTTTTTTTATGCATCTAACCTTCTTTTTTTATTGTTAGGTCCAGTGAGTTTTAGTACAAAATGCAGATTAGTAGCTCCAGGAGTTGTTGTGCCCGGTATGCTGTCAATTACTCAAGCTGAAATGTTTTTTGAAGTCGATGAAGATGATGCTGAGTACAAGAAGATGGATCCTGAGGTTAGACTTTTTTTCTTTTCCTGCTTATCGATATCCTCATAAATTGGGGGGACAGGTATTGCTGAATATATCATCTCTTTTTATTATAAATATTTTGAAAATATATTTTTTACTGAAACTTGTATGAGACAAAAAACAAAAAAGTGTTAAAAAAAACTCTTATGATCTTAACAAAACTTTTCTAAAATCACGATAGCTTGATTTTTATAGGCCTTTCCTCCATTATCACATAAGAAAAAAAAAAAATTCAAACATAATTTTTTCATTTTATTTAGGTTTATCATTATTTTTTATATTTTTCATTAATTGAGGGGAGAGGTATTGCTGAATATATCATCTCTTTTTATTATAAATATTTTGAAAATATACTTTTTACTGAAACTTGTATGAGACAAAAAACAAACAAGTGTTAAAAAAAACTCTTATGATCTTAACAAAACTTTTCTAAAATCACGATAACTTGATTTTTATAGGCCTTTCCTCCATTATCACATAAGAAGGAAAAAAATTCAAACATAATTTTTTCATTTTATTTAGGTTTATCATTATTTTTTATATTTTTCGAAAAAAGATATTGCGCTTTTGATTAAAATCATTCAGAATCTAGTCAAATTTATTCGAGAAGAAATCCATTCATTCCAATCAGATCTTGGTAATACACTTTATTTAATTTTAAAAACTATGCTTTAAAAAATATTCTTCAAATGTAAACTAATGTTAACGAAATAACGGTATAAACTTGATTTAAATGCTCTTTGGAGTTAAAAGGTACAACAAACTAGTATTTTATTACAAAAACCATTGCTTGATAACAAAACAGTTTAGCTTCAAATATTTACTTCGAGTTTAGGATAGGGGGAAAAAACTAAGGAAAATTTCAATTACATTTCTGAGAAAATAACATTTTATATACATTTATGGGTGTTGGGGGCTGAAGCAAAAGAGATGCTATTATTTCCACTTTCATACGAATGTAAGATAATCTGAGTTTTTAGTGGCTACACAATTTCTAAAAATGAACACATTCTCTTTGAATGTCTTTGAATTTCTTTCTCTGCAAAACAATTTGAGGAAAACAAAAGAAAAAAAAAAGCTTTGCAAAAACATCTTACTATCTAGATATCATCTTTTCAAAACATCTAAGCATCTTGCGGAGCATGAGGGTAAGTACGGAAACATCTTGTGGACCGCCAGGTACGTGTTTAAAGATTTCTTCTTTATTTGTATAAAGATCAACTTATGTATGTTAAAAACATGTAAAAAGTAATTTTAGAATTTATGCAATCAAAAGTAAATCGATTAATTTGAATGTTTTTGAGGATTGCTGCAAATTTTTGAGTTTTTTAATTAAAAAATGAAGAATCTGTGGAAAGTTGATATAATTCATTTGCAGTTATACAAATATGTAAAAATATTATCTTTTTTGAAATATATAGCTTTTAACGATTGCATAGTATTGTTTTTTTTATTTCTATAATTAAAAAAGTAAAAAAAAACAAAAACAAACCATTTCACTTTATCGCTTGTGTTTTAAAAATTTATTATAATTTTTTTTACCATGTTTGTTTAGTCTTAAAATTAGCAAGACATCTTACTTTGTTTAAACTTCGTATTAGTTTTGGACTGATTAAATAGTTGATATTTTTTGAGATGACGATTTTTAGGATTTTCAATAAAAAAGAGAAACTAGTTTTAAATGTATTTTTGCTAGCAGCAAGTTAGATGGATGTATTGCCGAGCTAATTATAACAATTGAGAAGTAATTGTTAAAAAGATGCCTTTTGATTTTATTTGAGCAAGCATTCAAATTGTTCAACCTCAATAATAGCCTGTATTTTTACTTTATAAGAAGATTAGAAAGGAATGCATCTGAAAATATTATGTATTTAAAAGCAAAGATCTAAAAGTAGCAAAACAATTCTTGTCTTAAAAAATTTTGTTGAATTTTTCAGCAATTAAATTTGTGAAATTAGGAATAATTGGTTCTGGAAAAATAAAAAATAAAAAACTTCCCCATTTTGATAGAAAGGACCAAACCAGAGACCAAAGTTTTTAAAATATCAGTTTAATAGCTGCTGTGAAATAATTTTTAAAAACGTTTACATTTTTAATTAAAAATAATTTTTGGCCTATACTTTTTTTTATCAGTTTTTATAACTTACCGTTTTCTTTCTCTAGAAGATATCCCCTGTACTCTAGAAGATATCCCCTTTAATAGCGTTTGATCTAAAAATAGATTTAAAGATTTAATTGGTTCATAAAGTAGACTTGAAATATGCTGCCTATGAATTATAAGTTATTAAATCACACATAAAAACGTAGTTTTCTGATTGAACGACATTTAAGGTATTCAAATTTTGAACCGCTCCTATTTATCAATTGGAACTTTACATTTCAGATTGTGATACATAATTTCCTCCTTCGACAAATCCGTTCGCCCCTTTCCCCGAAATTTAAAAATCTTTATTTGTTGAAACCAAAAAAGTATGTCCTTTAGTTTAATTTCGTAAAAGTATAAGTTTCTATCATTAAATTTAATTTTCCATCTACTCCTCATATTCGCACCGTATAGGAGATTAGTTGATTTTTAGTGTTTCCATTCTTGTCGGGAGATGGCGCTGTAAGCTTTTTCCGATAAAGTAAATCGGTTTTTGTTTCGTTTTCGACTTGGAAGATGGGAAACTATTTTCTCCCTCGTTTTCATATCTCAACATATTATAATTCAAATATGGAAACAGTGTTGTAGTATTAATTGTGAAAATACAGGGTGTTTATAAAGTCCCAGACCCATTTTGATGTTTAATAACTCATAAAATAATAAAGATAGATTAAAATTAATAACATAAATGGTTAGATGGACTCAAAAAGTTTCATGACCCTTGTCAATGAACTTCCACGTGTGTCCCTTTCGTCGCACGGAGAATATCAAGTCGATAGTCAATTTCACGCCAGGTAGCGGCAAGCATGTCGGCTTCCACAGAGGCTATTGCGGTTGTAATTCTGGCTTTTAGGCCATCATTGTTCGACACGATCCTCCTGTAAACATTGTTCTTTATAAATCCCCAAAGAAAAAAATTCAGCGGCGTTATATCAGGTGATCTGGGTGGCCAAGGAATTGGACCTCCTCGCCCAATCCATCTTCCTGGAAAATCGTCCGGAAGACGTCCGGAACGTTTCTTATCTGCGATACTTCCAGGTTCAAGAAAATTCTTTTTCCTTTTTTCAAGATGCTGCTTTTGGATGGAGGATCTTTTTGGTAAATTTTTCTGCAATTTCTCTGTGCGTACACTATCGATTTCGTTTCTATGAACCACCATAAAATCTGTGCTTTCTCTTGTGGTGTATTCATTCTCCTTAATATCCATTCGAATAAAACATCACATAGAAAAGTACTACATAGAACAAACACATCAAAAGTAAACATAACATTGCAATATTTGCCAAAAACAAAAGAGTGAAAAATGCAATTAATAAGCAGACGATATTTAGAAAAGTACAGATATTTAGACTGGAAAATGAAATTATCTGAAATTAACCACACGCGCAGACGATATTTACAAAACTAAAGATATTCATCCCTGAAAAGGAAAATATATGAGTTATTCTATCAATAAATGCCAAAAGTTTGTTTATATCTTCCTTATTTTATGAGTTATTAAACATCAAAATGAGTCCGGGACTTTATAAACACCCTGTATATTATCTTACCTCAATTCATTTTAAGAAGAAGCTATTTGACTCTTTGCCGTGCATAATAGAGAACATTACACCTTGAATAACTTTCATTGCGACAATGACGCGCCGTTGTCCCAACCACTACGCTTAGAGTTCTACTGCAGCTCTAAAATTGAAACAAAACACAAATTCCTTTAAAACTTGTTTATTGTACTTTAAAAATAATAATCAATAACCATATTCACTTATACAACACAATAGAGCACAGCGACGACGAGGAAAGACGAGTTACCTCGTCCTTCGCGCTAAAAGAGTTAATGATGCAACCTTCAATAAAAACGGAAATGTAATCTAAATGGTTTTTGATTCCGCTTAAATATGTTAGTCATTAGGTCTATATATTTAAAAACATTCGTTTATTTCCGATCCGATGTTTTTCGAATTTTTCACAAATACAGTCTCATTCCGGCGAAACAAAAAATATCCGCACACGTTCATGAAACTCTTTTATCGTAAGATAATTTCATATGAAAAATGATTGATTGTTATTTTGAAATAGATGCGAAATTTATTTG
This sequence comes from Parasteatoda lunata, assembly GCA_949128135.1. Lineage (NCBI taxonomy): Eukaryota > Metazoa > Arthropoda > Arachnida > Araneae > Theridiidae > Parasteatoda > Parasteatoda lunata. Next base: position 44,034,296 of record OX421973.1, on the reverse strand, counting down.
TGCTTACTCTTAAGCTAGGTTATACCAAATAACAAAATGTTGATGGAAGAGTTTCTGAGAAATATATATATTTTTTTTACTTATAATGAAAAAAGTAATAGCGAAAGCTAATTTTTTTTTAATATTTAAAACTTCAATAAATCATGCAAAATATTGTCATTGGAAAATAAAAGAATTAAAATAATTAAAGCAATTAAAAATTATCTTCCAGTGGAAAAACGCGCTATGCAGCTGAAAATCCAAAAGGAATTGAAACAAAAGAAACAATAAAAATTATGAAAAAATTCAACCGAAGCTGACGTCTTCAGGGGGTACCAGCTCCGGAAGCCATAAATGCAAAACCTTTTCTATCGAGAGAGCACGACAAATGTCTAAATTACTCTCTCTGTACCCCAAAGGTTTTACCAAAGTTTTGCCAAAAGGAAGAGAAAATACAATTCAAAATATAAAATGCTTTTTTTAATTTACATTGTTATTTTTTTTAAAAAAAATTCCTTTTTGATTAACCGAAAAACTCTTATGAATAATTTTTTGTTGTTAGTCTTTTGGAATTTTATTATACGTATTTATTAATATTCAATATCATGCATATAAATGCATGTTTTAATTACTTCAAATGAATTTCAGAAAGACACTTGCAAGTTTTAGAATTTGGAATGTAGATAACTAAGAATTTTGAAATTCATAATTTTGAAGTTAATGTTTGTTAATGCTGATGTTTACGCACGAAAAAATAAGCTTCATAAAATATAAAAATGCATTGCATTAATGAACGAAAATAAAGTAAACTAGTCTAATTTGCTAAAAAAAAATTACTTTTTTTTTGTAGTAGAAGTAGCTATCTGACATTTTCAATAAATAGGCGACTGGACGTAGACTAAAGACAGACTACTAAGATATTTCGTATTCGAACTGATTTCAGAAAATTACATTTGCGTCTTTAGAATGTTCTGAGAAATTAAGGACTTCCTAATAAAATAATTTATTGTAAGAATGAAGTTTGTGCCATTCTCACGTTGCTCAATTTTTATTTATTTATTATTTTTCGAGAACGTTGTTCAGTTCATTGCAGAAAATATTAAATTTCCTAGATACATTCAGTATTAACATCGCTTTTTTTTTTTCTTCTTTTTTTTTCCCACTAACATGTAAAAGTTAAATGAAACGAGTATGTTTTTCAAAATCAAAATCCACTAATACGATTTTCAAGTCTATGTCAAAATGCTAACAAATATTGTATGTTTATAACGAGTTAAAAAATAAATTACTAACTTTCCGCTATCTTTATTATAATTTTTTAGATAAATACATTTTTATGCTTTATCAATGAGCAATATTGTACGAAAAAAGGCGTCATGAAAGATATTTTAATTATTATTATTATTGGTATCATTTGAGAAAAGTAAAAACGAACATCATTTCACCATATTTCTTTCCTACAATCTTAACCCTTTATGTTTAAGAGCAAGCTTATATGGGCGACCAACGACCAGATTGTTCTTGTAGTGCAAAAATTCTGCTATTTTTAGGTATTCCGCTGCACAAAAAATGTGCTTTTTTTGTTGACCTCATAATTTTTTTTCTCTTCTTTACAAAGCTTCCCCAGTTTACTATCGAATCCGATGCCAGTTTGATACTTAAAACAATATTCAGTTTTATCAGTGTTGTCTAAAGTTATTGTACTACATTTAATTTTTTATTTATCTTTTTTCACTGCTATTTTAACACGTTCACGCCGGCGTGACCCACTGGTGGCCCACGCTAGATTGTCTCATCGGGCGGCGCACTGGAGTAAAAACTGGTAACAAATAAATTTCATTTTTTAGTTTTTTTCTAGGAATAATAAAAATCTATAACTACCAATTGTTTTTAACGGATGCAATTTTTATTTTGAATTGCTTCTTCGCTGTAATAAATTTCCTTACAGTGAATTGTTATTGTTGAGAATTGATTAACTCCTCCCGAATATTATCTAATATTGAAACAGTTCTTTCTCTTTTCCGTCCCGCTTTCAAGCCTGAACACCCGGCGTGAACGTGTTAACATGAAATATGTGTATTTGCAAATAACGTTGAACTCGCTATAGCGACAATTCCATTTGCTATTGTGAGTTGTTTTTATAACGGACTTTTTTTGCATCTATTTTTCATAGATGCAAAAAAAAAAAAAAAAAAAAAAAAAAAAAAAAAAAAAATAATGAATGAATAAGTAAATAAATAATTGTATCAAATTGTTACTTAAGTAAAATATTAAGTAAAAATATTTGTATAGTAACTTTATTTTTTATTGGGAATACTTAAGGAGTTCTTTTTAGTTAATTAAATTTGAATGATCTGAAACAAGTGAGCAGTTAAAATTGCTTTTCTAGTAAGGGGAAGCGTTTTCTCGTTAATTGGATAACCTGTGTTGATGGCTCAGACCACCTTGAAATACGAGCTCAAATGATGGATTTCTGTAGTGTGAGAGGGCACTCTTGATGAAAAGTTGTTTGTCTTTTATTCCTCTTCGTTCGTAATTGATTACATTTTATTCACTCTCATATCATTCGTGATACTAATGGCCAATTCTTATTTTGATTGTATTTCACTAGGCTAATTTTTATTCAATTTAGTACCCCTTTCAACCTTCGAATTATTAGAAAATGGCGAGTTAGATACTTTAAATTATCTTTATGAAAAAGAGAAACAGTTTGGTGGCAATAAAATGAAATAGCATGAATAAAATAGTGCAAATAAAAGAATGAGGGTCATTTCAATCGATTGCAGGAAGTAAAACATCATGTGTTTTCAACCATTTAATCAAAGTAATTATTTGGATTGAAAATTTCGTACGTTATCAGAATTCTTCATTATTCAAATCGATTTACTTTCTGATTTTCTTTTAAAATGTGGAAGCAATTGATTAAATAAAAAAATGACGGTCATTTCAATCGATTACAGGAAGTAAAAAATTATGTGTTTTCAACCATTTAATCAATTGATTAATTCTTAACTGATTATATTTAAAACAGATGTCTGTAATTCTAAATTTGTTAACACCATGAAATGACACTTGAAAAAAAATTATAAATAATTTACGAGTGGGCTCTGCCACTGTTCGCTGACACTCCCCTTCCCTCGAAGATTGCTGTGCAATCTTATATTGTTTGCTTTGCAGTGCTCGCTTTGCTTGTAACTATGTTAAACTTATTTTAAGTGTAGTCTAGCGTAAAATGTTAAAAATATAAATACATTATTAAAGTCTTTAAAACAAATTCCTCTTCAAAAAATAAAATCTTTGGTCAATAAGTTACTGAAATAAAAAAAAAAAATTAAATTTAAATAAATAGAATTCAATGAAAATACTTGCAAAAACAAAACAATAGTTATGCTTTTAAAAAACAATGACTGTTAAAGATTCACAACTTTGTTAGCCTGCATAAGTATAATTAAAACATAATAACAATATAGAATATTTTGTTTGTTGTTATAAACTATTTCGCTTTTAACTCATAATTCAGTTTGTTTCCGCTTTTTGTGTTCCACCTGAGAAAAGAATTTTCATTCAGAAATTTGTAAACATGTATGTTTACGCTTTTATTCTTACGGCAGCTTACACGCTTTATAATTCATTTCTTTGTTGCCAACGCGATAAAGAAACTCTTACTTTCTTTGTCGCTGTCTAAGAGAAATATATATATAGATTTCAGAAGCCAATCAAAAAAGCATAGAAAAATAAACTTTTTTTACAGAAGATTTTAGTTTTTCAATTTTTTGTTAAATGGAGTTAATCGACCTGGCAAAGGAAGTATTTGTTTTATGTTACGAGAAATCATTTAAGTTTTTTTATTTCGTAATTGTCTTTTTCTGTAAAATATTTCTGATTATTTTTTATCGTATGTGAACAGTACATATACGAGCGTTAAACTGTTCTTGGTACGGAATTTTTTTACTTAAATTTAAAAGCATGTTTATATTAAATACATACTTTATACTCTTGATTATTTATATTAGTGTTGATTGATGTTTTTATAGTATTGATTTATTTATTTATACTATCGATTGATTTATTGATAGTTTTGTATTGATTAGTGTTGATTGATTGATTTATATTGTATTTATTTATATTATTGTGTTATTTAAACAGTATTAGTAAGCGTTCAACACTTGTATTTTAAAATCATAGTATTTAAACATTAAACCACTTTAGAAATAATATATATTAGCATTATTTAGAAAAATACCTAATATCATTAAACAATCCGATTTTAAGTAAAAATGCCTTGAGATAATGCTGAACTACCAGGGGCGTAGCTACCATTAGGACAAACGGGGCGGTTCTCTGAGGCAAGATGCGTCGGAGCCCGTCACATACAAATCTTTTTTTTCATGAATTTTTTTAAAATATAAAAAGGAAAGCAGAAACCTAGAAATAAACTTTTAATTGCTCTATGTTGTATATAATCAGAAAATGAGGATAATCAGACTTAGAAAATAGACTTTTAACAGTGGTGTATAATTTGTCTACAGTAAGAACTCTCTCCGCCACAAAGTCAGAGGCTGTCTGCTGCTATGGATACAAGAATAGTGGATTTCAAGGAGGGTAGCTTCTCTTCACTCTAGGGCTAACATAATACACCAAATAAAAAGATTCCCTTTCTTTCGCCGACCCGAGCCAAAACCTGTCCTAAACAGTGACCCCACACCCTTACTTGAAATAGTAATATCTCGTTACACTAGTCACCGCCACGGGTCCAGATGAATGGCTAGAGGAGTTCTTACTTTAGACAAACTATACCGTGCTGGGGGCAGGGTTGGTTTTTGCCAGGGACGTCAACTCGAGTAAGGGTGCAAAAATTGCTTAAGCAATGTTGTAGCAATTTCAATTAGTCCACAAAAAATCCATAAAACAGAAAAAATCTATCTAATAATTATTATTTAAAAAAAAGAAAGAAAAAAACCCACTTAAAATTGCAATTACTTCCGAACAAATAGGAATTTAAAGAAAAAAGAAAATTTCATTAAAGTTATAATTTAATATAATCCTAAATAAGCACGTCTCCTTCAAACTGTAGTTTTATTTCAGCGATCAATCAACTTGATTTTATTTATTTATTTTTGCTACAAGTTTAACAGTAAATTATTCTTGAACTAAAACACGAAAAGTATTTTTATTTATTTTTATTTATTTTTTATTATCCCATCGAACTCTTTGTACGTTTTTCTACACACCTTTTAAAGTTTCTAGACCTTATAGAATTTAAGCAGCAGAGCGAAATGTAACACGAAGCAAAGATACTTGAGAAAAAATTCGCAAAAATGGATTTAAAACTGCAATAGCTGTCGGAAAACTTGGAATTTTGGGGAGAAAAAAAAAAAAAAACTCTTTTAAGTTCATAAACAAATATGGCCTTTTTAGCATATCAAATTTTTAACTCTGTAGTTATATTCCTGCGGCCTATAAAGCGGCCCGTGTGGTATTTTTTCCAAGAAGTTTAACAATTTATAATTCTCGAAATAGTTACCTAATTTTAATTTTTTTTTTATTTCACTTAAGTCCCTGTACTCTTTTCTATACACCTTAGTAATTTCAAGTTTCTAAGTCGTATTGTGTTTGCGTTGAGAAACGAAATATAGCGCTAAGTTGAATCCCCGAAAAAAATGCTGTTTACAGATACTTTCTAATTAAAAAAGATATTTCATTACATATGAAAAATATCAGATTTCCAGGGATTGAGGTGGCACCATCTGCGTTTGCCCCGAGGCCCCCCGAGAGTCTAGCTTCACTACTGTTGACCAAATATTGAAAGTTAATTCTCCTGATCGTTACTTGGAACTAAATTTGCATGTTGTTTCATTAACGTGTTTTTAAATTATTAATAGCACAAGTAAATTACGATACATAGGTGAATTTGAGCTTATATTTATTTAAATTTTTGTTCGATTCGTAACTCTAATAGATAATTCTGAAAGAAAAACAGAAAAAAAAATTATTTGTAACATTTAGGGGGGTAAGTCTTATGATAAATCAGGCAATGAGCTTCCCTCCTTGAAATTCATATTGAAAGTCCAAATCTTTTCTTATCAAAACTAGTTAGCATTGTGTATATTTTGTCTCTTCATGCATGGAAACTTTTTCTCCCATCTTTATGAGAATGAAAAGGAGACGCATCTAAACTCCGGTCGTCTGTAAAGGTCATCTCGAGACAGCTGGGTTAACCCTGGGTATACCTGTATTTTTTTCATCATCTCTGTGGTCGAACTAACAAAAGGTATTAAGGGGAGGCCTTTTCTCTTGGCGAGGACCACACGCAGTATGAAAAAGTTCCATCGGGTACCCGCCTCCTTTTTTAGCAAATTTGATAGAGTAGGTCTGCGATCGAGATTGATATTGACGGCTATGTATACTCCATCAAAGATCGTATTTCATCAAGATTATTTATTTGGTTTATTTTTTCCCCCGCCAATTATTGTGAATTTATTTTTATCGGATGGCATTTGTAGACGCTGATGTTTTGGCAGAAGTTATAGTTATGACAGTTTACGCGTTAGAATCTTGGAGCGTTATACGTTCGCGAATTAGAGTTGCGTTCAACGCGTAAAATTTAACAGGGTGCGTAGTGTTTTTAACAAGTGCTTAAAGGTGCTTATTTTTGGTTTACGTCTTTTAAAAAACCTAATTAAAACCCTTTTTAAATTCAGGGTTTGTAAAAAGTGCTTAATTTTCTATCTTTTAAAAAGAGATTTTTTCTTTGCCGTGTCGATTGTCGTTATAAATTGCAAACAATGCATGATTTTCACCATTTTCTCTTCGGTATTTATCCGAAACTAGTGATTTTATCATAATAATGTAAAGTTCTTGAAAATGTTTTTGAATTTTATTGATTTTATGTTTATAAATGAGGAACTTTAAACGATAGAAAAAAGATAATTTTTATTAATGCACAGATCCTAATTATGACTTAAAAAGTGATTAAAAATATTTTTGAGTGCTTAAAAAGTACTTAAAAGGTGCTTATTTTTTGTGGAAAAATTTGGCTACGTACCCTGTTAAAACCTAACACCTTAATAACTTATGATCAGATTTTCACGTATGAACACGTAATTTTTATGTAAATGCATTTTTTTAATTACTAATTTAATATTCACTTAAAAAAAAAATTCAATTTTGTATTCGTGTTTTAAAAGTGAGTTAAATATCAATAACGATGTGTTCAAATTTAAGTACTAAAAATGTTGAAGATGAATTTATAAAAAAAAATTTTGATAATTTGTTTTCTTATTTCAAAAAAGATTACTTTTTTGAAAAAGGAAAAAAAAAAAGTTAATTTTGTTTTTTTCAGCAACTGATTTTTTGAGTAACGACTTCTATTTTTATTAATTAAATATTTCCATTAAACTCAGTTAAATATCATTATATTGTAAAAACGGGATTATACGGAACATGTTAAAGCTAAATCTCAGTTGAAATCGAAATAACTCAAAACCAAACCATTTCTATGTTTCTCTTCTTTACTAATTTATTAATTATTATTTTGGAATATTTTTTAGGAAAATGATAAACAATGGTTTCGTATAAATATCTTCAGCGTAAAGTATCTTCAGCGGTAGACGGACTATGTGTTAGAGTCCCTTTGCTGTCAGGCTAACCGTTGGAGGGTTTTCCTCTCCATGTAACGCAAACGCGGGTTAGTTCCATCAAAAAAGTCCTTCACGAAGCCGAATTTCTCCCGATACATGAGCCAAGAGTTTCCTTGTCTTCTGGTTTCGGTTCATAATTGCAAGGCTACAGAGTTGAACATTAGTAATCGTAAACCCCAAAACTGGGTCGACTGTTTAACGACGGTAATAAAAATCAAGTGTCATAAGTAACAGCAACATAGTGCTATATTATTAACATCTGAACTTTAATTTTCAATGCGAATAGTACCCTTTTACATGACTGTGCATTGAGCTCTATAAAAAAAGAAAATGTTCTTTATTGAAAAAACTCCGATTTTGTTAATATATAATCTAGTATGTACAGTAGTTCCCAACCAGATGACAATTCTACCTTATTGGAAACTTCGAGGGAAAAAGCAGAACATAACTAACACTCATATGTCTTCCTCATGAGAATTTGAAATCCATTATCTTGTGACTGACTTGAACTGAAAGCAAAAGAATTATTTGAAAAGTTAATGTACAAATCTTTCGGCAAAAAAGATTTGTCAGGACAACATTTGTGCCTATTCCGTGTGTCCATGAATTAAGAATTGAAAATCAAGCACAGTCATCCTATTAAACAAATAAAACATTGATATTTATTTCGCTTAAATAATTAGTTTGTTAGTATTAAAAATTGTGTATGGTATTAAAACTTTTTAGGAAAAATAAAAATCTGACTACAGCATCGATATGTTTTCAGTTTTCAAAAAGAGGAATGATATTTTGGTAATGATGATGAAGGGGGAATGGATCATAATAGATTATTAATCGCTGATCTGATAAGCGCAAAAAGAGGGAAATTATAATGAACGTACAATATTACAGACTCGTAAACGTTGGATGAAAAAGTTTCTGTGTTGTTGATCTACCACTGTTGTTTTTCGCCTTCGTGGAATGAAATATAATCGATGATGATGAAAGGTATATTTCCGGTAGCTTACTTAATCGTAATATACTCAATAAATTAATGGAAAATCACTTCAACTTCTTTTTCTATTGCCGAATCCGTACGACATAATCCAACGACTTAACTATTCAACAAATTTGCATAAACAAACAATGTAAAATATGAGGAAAGGCTCGTGATGTATGGACCACACCTCAAATTTTTTTTTTCTTCTTTTCCTCCATCCGATTTATGTAAAAATTCTTTACAAAGTAAATTCTTGACTCAATCGTTAAATAAAGGAAATAAAATGAATCTAAAAGCATGAGAAACCTCGTGACTTAATTAATACAAGATCATTATCTTAAAAATCTTCAAGTAAGGTGCTTCGTTATGCTGTTGCCCTGGAGTGCTGTCATCCAAACCATCCGTTATCTTTCATTTTATGCGCATAATTAAACTATACCATAAGCAATTGACTTGCTTGTGCATACAGTTGGTGTAAATGAATCGGATTTCAATATCAATTTATTAAGGCTAATCATTGGGTAGGATTCCTTAATGTTGTGGCTGTTTGTAATAGCCTCCCAGGCTGAACCTGTCATTAAGTCTCTCTCATTTTGATTAAAGCAATTAATGGTCTGTTTTAATTAATTTTTCAGTTATTTATCAGCTTCCATTTTGTTTTGATTAAAATTTTTCTGTTCGATCTTGTTCATCTGTCTCTGGTAAAAAACATTTATTGCTGCGATTTTCATATTGCTAAACTAGTAAATTTGTTGAGATTTCAGTTTTTACATTTGAATTTCAAATTAAATTTATTGGACATGATGATGGATTAATGGTAATGATAGTAGTTTTAAGTGATGACATATTATTTCTGGTAGTATTTTATTAATTCCATCAAAGTAATTTTTTTTTAATTTAAAAAAAGTTTTTGAGAGAAATTTTGTATTTTCGATTGGACATAATGTTTAGATATCTGTCAATTTTCGTTTCCTGACTTAGTTAAAACTCTTATCATTATTAATTTATTTCTTTTAGTTCAATTTAGGCATTAATTTCTTTCTTAAAGTAAGTAGTGAAAAAAAAATTTTTTTTTGCTTTGATATTACTAAAAAATATTCTATGTTAAACAGCATTCAACATAGCATTTCCTCTAAATGAAAAAATAAAAAAAGAGTTCTAATAAGTACTTTTTGATACGATTGTCTTAAAAAGATAAAGGAAAATAAATAAAATTTCATAATCGCTTCTAAATAATTGCATACAAATAATTATTAGATATTCAGTGGGAGTAGACTTAAATAAATGAAATAATTTATATGCTTATTGTTTAAGAAAAATTTACAAGCATATCACAAATTATATATAGAGTCTCTATGGTAACATTTAATTAAGGCTGTCAGTTGACTCATTTCCTAGCAATAATCCTATTTGTTTTCGCGGTTTTCCTCCCCATGTAACGCGAATGCGGGTTAGTCCCATCAAAAAGGCCTCAACGAAGACAAATTTTTCCCAATATTTGATCCAGGAGTTCTCTTGCCGTCTGGGTCGGGCTTAAAGTTGTAAGGCTACGGCATTGAACATTGGTTGCTGTAAATTTAAAATTGGGTCGACTGTTCAACGAACAAAATAAACTAAAAAAATATGTGATGCTTCACTTTTGTTGCACGTAATTATTTCGTTACACATGTTTTTTAATTAATAATTTTTTCCTGTAAAGTATTTTCCGTTTAGTTTTTCAGTTTTCTTTAAGAATGTATTGAATGTATGCGTTTTAAATTTAGTTCCTTCTTCCGTGTTAAAAAAAAAAAAAAAATAATGATGATTAAAATAACAAAAAGTATATTGCTTGCCTGTAACTGATGTTGGTGGTACTTTGACAACAGCCATCTGTCACTGTATCCTCTAAAGGCGTGCTCTCTTAGCGTACTAAATCATAGTTTAAACCAGCACAGATGATAGCTTCAATCTCCAATATATTTTTTTGATTGACGCTAAAGAGTGTTTGAGTGACAAACAGCGTCTTACCTATTAAATATTGCCGCCACCTATTTCCACCTTGTCATGAAGTACCTCAATATATGCCAGACATCTAATAATGGGTTATTTATTTTCCCAGTACCTGGCAATTTCATTGTCCTCTCTCAGTGGACAGCAGATTATAAGTCATATGTTCACCGTCGGCTTTTTTATATTTTTTATATAACTTACTCAGTGATTGCAGTTTTTTCTTTCTTTTATCCTTTACCTTATTATTATCTCTTCTACATAAAATACCACCCCCGCTTGCTGAATGCCTTATTTAAATGACTATTTTTTTAAGAGATGCTATATTTATTTGAACAGTTATCAGATTGTTATTCTTATTTTAAAACACTTTTTCGTTTCTTTTTTTATTTTTATCTACAAGTTTGTATTAATAATTATGAAAATTCCTATTAGTATTTTAGAAAATGAATTTTATTAAGTTATCCTTGTAATGTAATGCTCTAACATTTAAAATAGATTGAAGATTTGTAATTGATCTTTTCCTAGGTTAAGGTTTGCTTTATGAATATTTTGAAGTTTTTCTAAATTTGAGCCAGTTCCTTGTAAAAAAAATATGGATAATAGTAACATTTTCAAACATTATTTAAAAAAAAAAAAAAAAAGAAATTTCATTTAAAGCCATCTATTAATACTATGTTACCTTTCATTTGCCAGTAAATTATAAATGTATATAATGTATTCATTGTATATTGGAGCTTTTAATTTTTCTAATAAACAATTTTTTCACCTTTTCAAAACAAAAACAAACAAATTAATTCGTTGATTTTTATGTTAAAGTGTATTTCTGATTTTTTAAAAAAAATATTGTAAAGAACAACTAGAAAAAACATTAGGTTTGCTTTACTCTGCGAAATAGTTTACGTAGAAAGCATGCTTGCCTAGTGTATGCTCGCTTCAAATACAGAATTGGAACTTAGGTCATGTAAACCCTAATTCTAATTCTACCGCATTGCGTAAAACTAAAAATAAATAATTTATCCAATAAATAAAGTAAGAATAAATTAGTAACCAAAATAAAAATCATGAACCTAATAGTTTTAAAGCAATTAACTTATATTAGCAAACATTGTTTCTATTAAAAACAAATGTGAGTAAAGCTCAGTTAGAATAAAATAAAATAATAATAAATATTATAAATCGAAGAAATTTCTGAAAAGAAAGTTCCTTTATGTTATTTTTATTTTTTAGAAATAAATAAAATATGCATAGTATCATATTAAAAAAAAAAATTTAAATAGTTATTTTTATAGAAGCGTCTTGCAGACAGTAAAAAATGTATACTATTTTGTTGCTATATGTAACTAATATTGCAGTTTATTTATTTTTTTTTATATGGTGTTAGGTTTAACTGATATTACAATTTTTTTTTTAGGTGTTATATTTAACTGATATTGCAGTTTATTTAATTTTTTTTAGTTGTTACATTTAACTGAGATTGCAGTTTATTAAATTTTTTTAGGTGTTACATTTAACTGAGATTGCAGTTTATTAAATTCTTTAGGTGTTACATTTAACTGAGATTGCAGTTTATTAAATTTTTTTAGTTGTTACATTTAACTGAGATTGCAGTTTATTTAATTTTTTTTAGGTGTTACATTTAACTGAGTTTGCAATTTATTTATTTTTTAGGTGTTAGATTTAACTGATATTGTAGTTTATTTGTTTAGTTTTTAGGTAGTGTGTGAGAAGTAGGCGTCTTTTTATTTTGACAAATTTTTAGTTGTTACTTTCCCTGCCCCTGCGTTTTTGGTCGCGTGCTGTTCACGTGTTAACAATATTTTTTCCGAATAAATCTCTCCGTTACTCCCCCACCGCGTGGTCTTTTTTGAAAACCCGGTTGGAGATCGGCACATCGCGTGCTTCCAGGCTGCAGGTCTGTGGTCGACCGCTTTCCGCATGCGTAAAAAATCCCTGAGTAAGACTTCTGAGTAATCGATATTTGGTTTTTATCTAAAACATAATACTTTTTTAAAGATAAAAATATTTGAGTTTGATTTTTGTCTTCAGAAATCTTAAAACAAATTATTAAAAAAGCATAATTTAAAGAAGTCAGTTTTGTATGAAACATGTCTCGATTAATTCACAAGAGCTACAAATGTATCTTGTTTTATTTGAAAATATGTCGACGAATTAATTTTCGTTCCATTGTTTCCATTGTTGGAGCGTGATTTGATCTCGTTACATATCTTTTAATTAGAGCTTTGCATGAAGTTCCTCTCTGTGGCTGTATCAATTTATACAAATAACAATGTATACTAATCCCCTAAATTAAAAAACATTAAATCACGTTTTTATTATTTATTTAGTTGGCTAACTTTGATAAGGGTGTTTTGAAAAATTATTTTTTTCGTTGCATTTATTGCTTTTTATTACAAAATTTATAATTTTTTATTTCAATTTGTACCTATTACCAAAATTAATTAAACCTCTTTGGTGTCAATAATAGTATGACGAATTTTTTACGGTGACGTAAAAACCTAAACGAATAAGTACCTATTATTTTTCTTTTTAGTCCATATTTTTTTTATATTTCAATGAAAGTTTATTTAATATTAAGTAGTTTCATCGAAAAATGTTTTAAAAGCACAACTGTGAAGAATATAAACACTTGTTTTCAGAAAACTTTAGGAATACTAATTCAGTGGCGTAGCCTTTACGTGTCATCCTCGTTTATCATTGAGCTTATTTGACAAACGGATAAAAACTAATTGAAGAAGGTAAAGATAAAAGTAATTAAGGAACGCGCAATAAACTCCCTGCCTTCTGGTACAACTCTTCCTTTTATTATTATAGATGAGAGCTCTCATCTTTTCCAGAGTTTTTAAATAGACTACTAAATAAATTATTTAGTTGTTATATTATTTTAGTTTCCATATTATGTATTAAAATTGAATTACTTTGTTTTGCTGCTATTATTGGTGATATACAGGGAGTAGACAAAATAATAGAAACACTTCTACACTAATACATTTTTTCATATTGCTCAAGAAATGCTAAAAAAAAAAAAATCATTTTATAACTTCAGAAGCGTTTACATCATGCGATTTCTCATACTTATCAATCAAGTTCAAAGCTTGTAGAAGTTTGAGGGGCCGACAATAAATTACGAACGGAAAATAGTGTTGTGAACAGAATTGTATGCCAAAAAATATCTAGCAAACAATTTGTAACTTGTAACAATTATTTTAGTTCCTATATTCAATAATTGCTCAAAATTTCGTACGCCTAGCTTAAATAATTATGGAAATGTAAACATTTTTATAAGAAAAAAACTAATTTTTTTTTTTTACTTTTTTTATGTTTTTTAACTTAAAATATTCAGTAAAATTTTTAAAAAATTTTAAAGCAATTTATAATTAATTACAAAATTTTTGCTTAAAAATTTGAAAAAAAATTTGTTGAAAACTGTGCAATATACAAGTAATTAAAGTAGTTCTTTTATGCTGCGCATGCGCGAGTTTTTTTTTTTTATTAATTTATTTATTTTTTCTTATTCTTAATTTTGTTGTGAATCGTATTTGGCAACTAATGAAAAAAGTTCGATTTGATCATCTTAAACGTTTAAAAAGTTTCAAGCAATTTTCTAAGTTTACTTTTAGAAAGAATCTCAAAATTATATGGGGTTTTCTACATATACTATTTTGTATCACAAGGCAAAATTAAATGACAAATGATAATACCTGACAATAAACGTTCATACACCGAAATTTGATTGTATAAGGAAAGAAAACATTCTTTTATGGGGGATGATTCCCAACAATGTCGGTGTCATTTTTAATAAATCCATTAAATGGTAAATGAAATTTGTGAAAAACTCCTGATCATTTTGAGCTTTTTTTTTAAAAAAAAACTACTAAAACTACTTAATAGTTGCTTGAAACGTTTTAAATTTTCAAGATACGATCGAATCGAACTTTTTTTATTAGTTGCCAGATACGATTCACTACAAAATTGAGATAAAACAAATTTAAATTTTTTCCGCGCATGAGCAGTGTAGAAGAACTACTTTAAATACTCATATCTTGTGTAATTTTAAAATAATTTTAAAGCAATAATTTTGAATTTAATGTTAAATTGCTCCAAGAATTTTGTTTAATTTTATTAAAAATTTTTTAAGTTATCACAAAAAATATAAGACAGAAAAAATAGTTTTTTTTTATTAATTTTTTTTATAAAACTGCCATTATTTCTCTATATATTTAAGCTGGGTTTACGTAATTTTGTGCAATTATCGTGCATAACAACCAAAGTAATTGTTACAAATTATAAATTTATTGCTGCATTTTTTGACAAAGGGTGTTCAAAAACACTATTTTCCGTTCGTGATTTATTGTCGGTCCCTCAAATCTCCAAAAACTTAATACTTTATTCATAAGTATCAGAAGTCCTATAACCCAGTGTTTCCCTAACTTATGACTTATGTGTACCCTTTCTAAATTTTTCGTTACGCTGTGTACCACTAATTAAAAAATGAATGCAATTTTTACTATTAAAAAATTGCACAAAAGTTAAAAATCACAACTGGCTGTTGACACCACTAATTATTAACTGTTAACTCTGCAAAAAATAGCCAATAGAAAAATGCGTAATCGTAAATTTTCATGGCTCACTTTGTTTTTAAATAATTTTTTTTAAATTTTCGCTTGTTGTAAGATACATATTTCGCATAAGAACGTGTACCCCCACTAAACTGTTCTCGTACCCTTGGGGGTTCGCTTACCACACTTTGGGAAACACTGCTATAACTTAAACTCTTATAAATTTATAACACGATTCTTTAAATACTTTTTGAGAAATATACAAAAATGTGTTAGTATAGAATTGTTTTCATTATTTTGTCCAATCCCTGTATTTACCTTAAATATTGTTTTATGACTAAATAAAACAATGACAATGATTAAGAAATATTGTACTCTCACTTACCCGCTGCTAGTTCTTTCCGCCTTTACTCTAATGGAATATTGCTTTGTTTCTTCAATAGCATATACATATACACATTTTCAGGGCATATACACATTTTCTGGGACCACCATAAAATAAATTACAGATGGTCCTTCAAACCGATAATCGATCTAAAGGGCTGTTGGTGTTTTTTTTTTATTTTTATTTCGAGTTTTGCTTGTATTTTTGTCACCAAATATAATATTTCATCATAATTGTGAGCATCACATTTTCTCTGTATCGTAATTTTTACATTTAAATTAATTTTTTTAACTTTAAAAAAATTTAATAGAGACATGTAAACGAACCACTGAAAATATGTATTGACTAATAATATATTTTAGTTGCTGGCCTTTCGAACCAGTAACTAAAACCACCTCTCCTCGTTTTTTTTAATTGACATTTAATAACTGATGTGTATTCGCCAAAAAAGCATGCCAACTTTCAAAAAGAGTTTTGAGATAAATGTGAAAAGTAGTTTTAACGTGTGTTTATGGGGGATTTCGAGGAATTTTTAAGTTGTTTAAAAGTTTAAGTGCTTATCAGTTATGAAGATACAGTGCACAAAAAAATAAACGAACTCTGAATATCTTTTCATGTAATGATCAGATTCTAACTTACTAGGATTTAGTCTTAATTTTTCGAAGAGAGTGACCTCAAATATGCTAATTTGTCAGTGCAGACGGTATTTTAAGTTACGAAACCAGACACAAAAGTGTACTTTCTCTGAATAAACCTACCTTTTCTTAAACGGATTCGGATTCCTGATCTTCAAAATATAGGTGGTAGCCGCCATCTGGGAAATAGGGTCTCCAATAAGTAGGTCAGGAGAGTGGTCGAAAGTTTTACTTTTTGCGAAAATACTTTTTAAACAAATCGAAAAATTTTTGCGCACAATTATAAAATTTGATTATCTATAAATACTTTAATGCAAAATATATTTTTAACAATTATTTATTATTTTTGATTATTTAATTTAATATTAAACGAAAAGAGTCGTACGGTATACAAGTTTTTACATCTTTACTTTAAAGAATGTATTTTTATGAGACAAAGTATATGATTTTAAATAGTATATGATTTTTTAAAATTCGCAAAAATTGACTTTAAGTAAAATTGCCATTACGGGGTCGAAATTTTCGACTGCTCTCCTGACCGCTATTAGAACCAAAAGTTTGTAGTCATAGTGTTTCGTTTTTTTTTTTTTTTTTTGCGCACTGTAAATTTCTGATGTCATTTAGCATTCATTTTTTGCGCATTATGTTATAGTGTGATTCATTTTAGCTAATCACGAATATTCCTCTCTTCACGGACATCCGAGTTGAGTCCCATTGTTTCCGTTCTTTTCCCCCGAAAAACGAAGCCTTCTAAACCGAGACCGGATATTAACACTTTCATTTGTTCGTGAACTGCTTTCTAAAATGTCCATTTTTCTGTTAACCTCTAATTACGTTTTTTACCTCAATGCCCAAAAAATAACGCTTTTTTCCACTATTAAAACTATTAGCTGCTCTTATTTAGAACATTGCATTTGTTTTTTAGTTCTTCTATTACATTTTGAAGCTTTTTTTAAATATATTTTATGGCTTTCGAATTTTTCTTTCATTCACTTTCTTTTACTTTCTCAAATTTCTTGTTATTTAATTAAATTATACTGTATAGAATTTAAGCCAATACTTTTTTTAAAAAAAATAAATAAATAATGTGGTGGGGAACCAATGTGCTACATACTTATTTATTTAAAAGAAGACTTGATTATTGACTAAATCAATTGTAGCAGACAAAAATTCTAAGAGTCATGACCATTTGTTCAGTCACGTCTTAAAATAACCATTAAGTAGTAGGAAAAAAAGGTGATCACTGTAGGATTTAAGGCGCAATGATTGAACTGTAGCCAGATTTCCTTCCCTGAAATATAATTTTAAAATATTCAATATTTAAAATAAATGAGGTTTATCTAATTGAAAATTTTAATTACTTGAGCACTGTTAAAAAAAACTCGCTAACTCTTTAACCAGTATTTGTTGTAAAGTTTCTCATTATCCCCAAGTTTTGTTAAATGAAAGATCATTTTATTTAAGTTGCACCATAAATTACGAATTATGATCGAGAAATAGTACTTCCATGGTGCAACTAACTGCGCCTAAATTTCGTAAAAGTCACACGGTTACTGTAAACTGAACGATATTTGTTTACGGCGCCATGTTTTCTTTACAACTAGATCTCGGTATATCACGACGGCTAATGCATGTTGTTTCATGTATCAACTTTTTTAGATAAGTAAATGTTATATTTACATTAATTAAAATTCCTTTCTTTTATGTTACCTTTTTAAATTTGATTGGCGGTATAAAATATCCTACTTACGGTAAATAAAAGGAAGAATGAAAATAGGTGTTTTGTTTCTTCAAAGCATGTACTTTTGGTGCAACCTTCTGCTGATATTTGGAGCTGGTAAAAATACCAAAATATGATAAAATTGAGCTCCATTTTATGCAGCCAGCAAATGAATACACATTTTTAGCGCAACGAAGCATGTTTATTTAATTATCCTATTTTTCATCACTCGCGTCTACCAGCCAGATCTTTTTTACAAGTAAATAATCTTAAGTAGCATACACAAAAGGCGATGAACTCTCTTTAAAAGTGTTGAAGAACATGGAAAAGAGCGTCTGGAGAGTGGGAAACTTGAAACGCTTATCTATCATTGAAAAAAAAAAAAAAAAAAGTCTAAACCAACCACCAGCATAAGTGGGTGATAAGGATTACGATGTAGGGGCGGAGAGTATGTGCTTGGGTGTGTGTGTGTACACAAGCGAAAGAATCTTATATAACTTTTATTCATGTGGAGGTTCCCTTTACGATGATTAATGAATTTGATACTTCTTTAGTACAAGGGGGGCCACACCTACATTTGTGTACATAAGTCGTGACGTGGACAACTCCGCCCCCATTCCCGAAGAAAAATGTTATTCCGTTAAGATAAGTGGAATTTAAAGCTAAAATTGAATAGCATTGAAAAAGATAAAGCTTTTATGTAATTTGTTTCAGCTAAGTTTATTTATTTTTATTAGAGCGTTTTCAGGATCCAATTTTTTATTGATTTTACAAATGAACTCGATATGTTGATTTTTGTATTATTAATATAGTTAAATGGTAAAAATCAATTTGTTGTAGATCGGATAGAAAGAAAAAGCCAAAGATAGGTTTATCTGGTATCAAATTTTGAAGAAGACCAGGGTCCATCCTCGGTTGTCGTGCCTCTGAGGAAGGAAGGAAGGTTCGTTGTCGAGTTAAATAGCCAAAAGTGAATGTACTGTGCCCGAACAAACGTGTTTATATGTTCAATATGCCGAAACCAAATGGAGTTATATTTCTAATTCAGAAAAAAAATGAAAAAGAAAAGATAATTTCTCGTGATTGAATGAAGAGTTAAATTGTAGAAAACATGATCGTGATTGAATGAAGAGTTAAATTGTAGAAAACATGATCGTGATTGAATGAAGAGTTAAATTGTTGATCTATCAAAAAAAAATTTAATGGACAAATGTGATTTAATTCGGGGTGGGGATAGTATTCTTATAAAATATGCAATGTTGGGAATTACATTGAAATTTTCAGAAAAGAAAATTCTGTAGTTTTGATTTATTTTACTGTTTTGAAAATGGTAAGAAATTGTAAGTCACTTAGTCAAATAAGTAATCTAATAGGAATCTGGTTGTAAAGGTTGTAATTATTTTTTAAACGAAATTGATTATGTACAGAGATTTAAAAATCGAGAGTGGTTTTCGTTTAAATTATAGTTCAATTCAATACCTTTTCATTTTTTTTCGTGTCAGTGTGATATCAGTGTTCAAAAGGTATTAAGGAAATGAAATAAAAGTGATAAAAACTACACTTAATTATTTATGAAAATTTTAATTAAACATTCACGCGCAGTTCTGAGTAGTAATAATTCATATTTTTTTTCAATATATGGGCTTTAAATTATACCTGTTTGAAATGTAACGTAAAGAATCAAAATCGCATGAATTTTGATAAGTTTTTAGTTCAGATAACGAGTATGAATAAAATAGTGTCGAAAGAGCTTGCTGAAAATTTCTGAATTAGTTAATAAAAAGCGCAAGAAATGACCCTCTAGAAATCTATGCGAGGCATTTAATTTTTTACTGAAGTCAAATTTTTCTCTACAAATATAAGTAGTATTTAATTTATAAAAGAAATTAATAATAAATGAATAAATCTGTGACAGTTCAACACATACATTCTGCTAATGGTAGATCCTTCAGTCATGTCCACCAATTGTAATTGCACATTATTTTCAGTTTTTTCTTCTGCATTCACAAGTTTTGACAATTGTTGCATTTCAATAGAAAGTTTTAACTACTGGTTGAACCATTATATTCTAATTACCATTATATTCTAAGAATATAATGGTGTGGGGAGAGGTAGTTATCGACTATGTCGACCTTCATCTATCAAAAGGTACCCCAAAATAGAATCGAGTTAGCATGTCTTTATACTAGTGAATTGATGTTTAATAATCGTAGTGATAGTTATGCCACAATACTCCCCCACCAGAATTTTATTTGGGATTGAGTACTACGCATACCTCTAGTTGATTCAAAGCGGTTTCTGCGAAAAACTGGGAGAGCTGTATTAATTTTACCGGATTTTGAGCTTTTGTGGTGAGAGCTGTATTAAGTTCACCGAGTTTTGGAGTGTTTGTCGTGAGAGCTGTACTATGTTCACGGTTGTGTGTTTGGTCTCTCCTGTGTTGCTATTAGCAGTCGAGTTGTGTGTAGGATTCCGGTATGATTAAATGAGACTGAGAAGCAACAGCGCGAGGAGAACGATGACGCAGTCGCAAATAGCAAGTCAACTTTTTTATGTGCATCATCCATCGAAGTAGGCGTGTTCATAGCACGCCGACAATACCAACCTTCATCTATCAAAAGGTAACCCAAGATAGAATCGAGTTAGCATGTTTTGCATACACTAGTGAATTGGTTTTTAGTATTTATAGTGGTAGTTATGCCACAATACTCCCCCACCTTAAAAAGAACTTGGCGTTAAATGATTCTAAGAGAAATAAATGTTTTCGGATGTGGTGATACTCGCATTTGCGTTACATTGAGAGAGAAATCTCCGACTGTTACCCTGACGGCAAGGGAACTCTAACCCATAATCCGTCTACCACTGAGAATATTTTACGTCAGTACTGTGGTCGGTACGAGCTGGATACAGAATTTGTATCGACCAGCCATCGCTGGGATACGAACCTGTTCACCTTATTGAGAGGCGAGCGCTCTGTCTCCTGAACCACCACGGCTCTATATAGAAGTGTATTAGTGAATGGTTACTATGGAACAAATTAAATTCACAATTAATTGCAGGGAAGCAGTCCTGGAAATAATTAGCAGCGCCTTGTAAATGCGATTACATAATTTAAGCTTCAATATTATAATTGAAAAATAATAATAAAAGTTACTGATCCTTTCACTATATATTAATAAGACCAAAATATTGGTACTTGTTTGATGAAAATTTCCTCCTCCAGGCGTTGGGGCAGAGATGGAGGGAAAAAAATTAATTAACGCGCTGTACCCTCCTTGCACGATTGGAGAGTAGATTGATGTTACCTTTATCTGTAATCTGAAACAAGGATAAGAGAAGCCTGACCAAACTTTTCCACACCATATTCGATCATTAATTTACTCTTAAGTTCTGCCCCTCCTAACTACTCATAAATTTAACCCTCGAAATATTTGTGGCCACGTTTAGGGTGGAAAAAGTAGAGACATGATGTATTTAATTTTCTGCTTTAATGAGCGTTATGTTTCGAATATTGATGTTTTTCTTTTTTTTTCTTCCTCCATCTATCCTTTATGGAGTACATTCTGACTTTTTATTTTGTTCATTTATGCTCTTCTATACATAAATTCCCGTTGAGAAATTTAATAAGAATTCTGAATAAGTGTTTGGCAGCAGAAATGGCACATCAATTTGTGGGCAGTGGTTTTTAGGTTGACGAAAACTTAAATTTTTATTAATTGCTCTTTACAACCTTCTTAGAATGTGATTTATATTTAACACTATTATAAAAAAGGACGGAGTAGAATTTTTCGTTTATGAATAACAATTTAGTTAGAAAGTTAGTTTAAGGATGTTTAGAAAACTTTTTTTAGTTCGTTTATCACGTTTCTATTCACGTGGCTATTTTTTATATTTTTTTATTTGTTGTTTTCTTTTGAATACCTTTTCAACAAATTTTTTCAGAGAACTATTTCTTCTTCAATTCGCCCGTCGCTTATGAGGTACAATCAGTGATGCGTTTTTAGTCCGCTAAACCTGTCTACTGCATACATTCACCAGCAGATTTCTGAAGTTTACGAAACTTCCTACTGGCAAGCGGACAGGAAATTTTGCTACTCCATGACAATGACTCTCCACGGCTCAGTCCCGAGCTTTATTGGACTCTTTGGGCTGGGAAGTTTTGGACCATCCCTCAATACAGCCCAGATCTTGCCCTAAGTGATTTTCATCTTTTCCGATGTTTCAGAGATCATTTTGGCAGCAATCATTAAACGAAGACGTGAATACGGTCGTGACCTTTTCTTTATTTGAGGGTATTCTAAATCTAGTTGTTAAAGTGTGATAAGTGTTTAAGCGAACTTTGCTACTATTTTGAAAAGAGAGAGAGAGAGAGAGAAAGAAACATATGTAGAATTAAAAAATAAATTTGTTTCATGAAAAATTTCTTACGTTTGGTTTTTATTTTTAAACGGCCTTTACTTAAAAAACAGCCCTCGTGTGTGTAATCATGAAAACGACCATCTTTATTTTTTTTTCCGCATCGACACATTGCTTAAAAATGTGCCAGATACTATTTATTTTTATATTAACTTTCACTTCAATTTTAAAAATTTCGCCGAAATTAATATGGAGCTAAATAAACTGTACTTAGATTATTATAATAATTCGATTTTAAAATCGCGGATATACCGCCTTAAACCTAATTTTTGAATTTTGGTTAGAAAATAATTCATTTCAGTTACTCTTCTTCTGTCGCTTTATAAATGACTTACCTTAACGTCATGTGGATTGGGCCATCAATACCAGTCACAAGAATAAACATTTATGATCTTTCACATAATGTACTAAACTTGAGTTCCACGTCCTTTTTTGGTAGTGGATTACAAATTATATTCACTGGAAAAACATAATTAAAATTTATTTTTCTGTTAATAATTTTCTCCCAATTTTTATTTCACACGAAATAGCTATACTATATTAGGTCTGTTCTACCATATTAGGATACTATATATTTTTCATTACCATTGATTTGTTTTATTATTACTTTAATGAGATTCATATTTTATGATAACTAATACTGATAGTTTTAATTCTAATTGTTTGTTGATCATAAAATTGAGTTTATTTAATCAAAACATTATACTATGTATTAAATAACATTTAGAAGTAAAATTTTGTAAAAACATAGTATTTAAGATCGAATAATGCTCTCCCCTTTTAATCGAATAACCCGCTTAATGGAATAGAGTTTGCTGGAACCGATGGTATTCCTTTAAGCGAGGTTGACTGTATTAGGTATGTTTCAGTTAAAGAAATTTTTCTTTAAAAAAATATTAAATTAAATTTTGAATGATTTTAATCTTTTGTCATTTCGAATTAGTATCTCTGCATTTTTTAATGTAATATTATTAACTGAAGTTTTGTTTCATCATTTATTAAAATTAGTTCGAAAAGTAGTTATAAAGTTAGTATGCTAATTATGTAGTTTTTCCTATAAATGTTTCGTTGGAAGGATTGCATTAGGCCCTTGTGCTGCACATCGTTCACCCCTGTACTAAATATTGATTTCTATCCGATGTAGTTTTGATTCTAACATATAATGTTTCGTTCGTATTTATATTCGATAAAGCTACCTGTATCTTTTTTTTTTATTTTTAAAAAGCTTTATAACGATGTCAGATTAAATTCTGTTCTCAAGCGTGTAATATTGTTTAAGTATTTTATTTCATAACCGTCGTTGAACAGTCGATACAATTTTGGGTTTTACGATAACCTATATTCAATTCCGTGGCCTCGTAATTTTAAACCCAATCTAGAAGACAAGGAAACTCTTGGATCAAGAGTTATGCGAAATTTGTCTTAGTGGTGGACTTTTTAATGGAACTAACCCGCTTTTGCGTTACGCGGAGTTTAAAACCTCCCACGGTCAGTCTGATGACAAAGAGATTCTAACCCATTATCCGTCTACCACTGAGAATATTTTACGTCTGCACTGTGGTCGGTGCGAGCCGGGTGCGGAATTCATATCTACCAGCCAAAGCCGGAATTCGAACTCGATTCACCTCATTTGAAGGCGAACACTCTTTCTTTTGAGTCACCACTGCTGTATATATTTTATTAAAAGAATTATATTTTAAAATGCTCTAACTAACGAAAAAACTTTTTTTTTTGTATCATGACGCACCCAAAAAGCATATTACACGCTTAAGTGTTCAATCTTTAACGAATGGAGGTTTATTGCTTATTGGGGCTTTCAGTTTTGTTCTCATTACTCCCTAGAGTATGTATTCTCTTCGCTTTAATCTCTTTGTTGTTGACTCAGCGCAGGTACATTCGGATTAGGAGTTGAAGTTAAAATATCTCTGACTTTAACATTTGTGACAACTTAGGCTCTCCAGATTCGAGAGGGTACTCCTACCATCATCCGAATAGCATCGCTTGGTTGGTCAAGAAGAACCGATTTTCCATTCCATCTGATGAACGGGGGTTCTCCAACACCCCCTCGTGGTTTCACCTCGACCTCCAGGATTTATACCATGTAATGGATAGCTCTCGTTTCCCCCCTTTTTTTTCTTTTTACGGCTTGTTTGGTCTGCGATGGATGTTTGGACTTCATGATGGAGTCCTCAAAACTATGGTTAATTTTGGTTGTGTTTTTGTTTGGGGGGGAGGTGTATTGTTGTGTCTTTCTGTCTGAAATTCAAATAGAAGCTTGTTATTCTTAGAATTTCAAAAATTTGTTTTTCTGCTGTCGTTAGGAAGGGGATAATAGTTATAATCAGAGCTTTCAAATTTGTCTGGTTCGACTGACAGGCTGTTATCATCATAGATAATAATTTTACTCTAAATGATTTTATTTTATAACCGTCGTTGAACAGCCGACCCAATTTCATGGGTTTACGACTACTAATGTTCAACTCCGTAGCCTTGTAATTTTGAACCAATCCAGAAGACAAGGAAACTCCTGGATCAGTACCACCAGAGGTATTGATTTGTTATGGGAAAATGGAGGACTTTGAGACTGGACAGATTTAACGTGCATCAGTCACCATTTACTACACGGGGAGTCTTCGGTCGGCGAGGATCGAACCCACGATCTCTTGGACATGGGCCCAGCGCCCTACCGACCAGGCTATCCCGGCCACTCTAAATGATTGGGAACATCAAAATATACAGATTTGTATAGTTTGAAATATGCGCACTTGGTTTGGAATTTCGGTTATGAGGTACTATTGATAGAAGCCACTTAAATAAAATGTAAGCCTATTTTTGGAAATATTAACCCTTTTTCTACCCTTGCCTGCAAAAATAAGCAAATTCCGAATTTTATTCTTCACTTAATGTAAGAGTTTTGAATATGAAAAATATTTTTTTATGTAGTTACGTAACTTAGATCAAAGTTTTATCGTTTGACTTCTTCAGGATAATGTTTAGAATGAAAACCAAGTGAAATCGTGCCAAATATTATGATTATTTTTGACCTCAAATTTCATGATTTTACTTTCATATAGGACGTTGTTTTTCCAAATTCAAGTGCATATGGAAATTCCTTCTTTCATTCATTCATTCATTCAAAAAAAAATAAAAAATTTAGTTATTCCAATCGTGGTGATATTTTGCTTTTCATTACAGTTATTTTTTTGTTTTCAAAGGAGTATTAATCTTGCACAAAACTCAAGAGTAAAATATTTTTACCCAATCTATGTTCATTTATCCTAACTGACTTGTTTATTTTATTGTCCAACAGTTCACACTGCACCGACCTATTAATTCTTTCGTTCATTAGTCTGAGATGTCTTATTCATCCATTTGCTTATGAACTAAGCCCGAAGTCCGGCCAAATCGCGATCTGCCTGGCCAGATCGGGAATTGGCCGGCTAGATCGCGAAGTGGCCGAGGATAGCTGGCCAAAATCCGAAATAATTGTAACGATCAGTGAATATTTTACTTTGGCGGCCTTCTATAATTATATAAATAATTCTTATAAATCTTCTAATTTAGAAATATAAAAAATAGAAGTTTTTAAATTGTCTATTAAATAATCATTAATTTAATAATCATTATTAAATTTTCTATTTAATTGTCTAGTCATGCTAGTCATACAAACACCAAAGGTCTAGTCATATTAGGTCTAGTTAAGTTCCACTGACCGGTATACATTTGCCCAGTATATCCTACACTGATGTTTTTTTAAGGTTCAGTGCGACTGCCCGGTATATCCTACACTCATGTTTTTTTAAGGTCAAGTGCCACTGCCCGGTATACATTTGCCCGGTATACCCTACACTGATGTTTTTTTAAGGTTCAGTGCGACTGCCCGGTATATCCTACACTCATGTTTTTTTAAGGTCAAGTGCCCCTGCCCGGTATACATTTGCCCGGTATAATAATTTTTTATTCCAACTTTGGCTGATCTTCCCATGCCAATACGCGATTTGGGCGGCTAATTCCCGAAATCAAGAACAATTTTGGACTTTGCCAGCTAATTTACAACATTCTTGGCCAATTCGCAAATTGGCCGACTTCGGGCTTTGGCCGTAACATATATATATTATCATTTTGCTTACCAATTCAAGCAGTCCTGTTTATCCTTTCGCTCATTAGTCTGAACTAGCGTGTTTATTATTTTGTTCAATAAACCTAATTAACACATATTGCTAACTGACCTATTTAATATTTTGCTCATTAATCAAAATTGACCTGTTAGTTCTTTTGTTCATCGGTCGAAGCTGTCCTGTTTATCTTTTTGTTCAATAGTTTAAACTAACCTATTCGTTATTTTGTTCATAAATCAATACTGACCTGTTTTTTTTTCTGTTTTTTTTTTTCTCTTTTTAATTATTATTATTATTCAAGGAAAATTTCACATGCCTATTATTTTATTTATTTAACCAATCTGCCCTGTTTTATCTTTTTTATTCATTAATCCAAACTGACTTGTTTATTAATATTATTTTGTCCATTGTTCTAACTTGATTAAATTTCCTACAACGTGTTAAAATCTAAAGAAATGAAGAAAAACAGAACACAGTTAATTTAGACTAAATTGCGATCTTTCCCATAAGAAATCTCTATTTGTATTTTAAAAATGTCGCTTGGAACCTTTCTCTGCAAATTAGAAAAATCAAATTTCACTCATTTTCAGCTAAAACAAACCATCTTCCCTTAAGTTAGATACGCAACTAAAAATTAATTAGTTCTAAAACCAATTTTAATTAAATAGTTAAGATATTTGTACAGTGAAACCTGCCAAGTTGACCACCCTTGTAAGTTGGGCACCTGCATAAGTTGACCTCAATTATCAAGAACGGAATTTTTCATATATAATAAAGAAGCAAAACCTTTGTAACTTTACCACCTGTCTATCTTGTATGTTGACCACTGAAATAAGTCAATTTTGTCTAGGAGTATTATGAAATTCTATTTTAAAACCCTCATAAGTTGACCAGAAAAAAAAAAAAAAATTCAGAAAATATTCTGTCATTTTGCAATGTATGTTAAAATTTCACTTGTTTGGGGAAATAGTGTAAAAAGATAATCTAAACCCTTTTGTGAGTTGACCATCTGGGGAAACTGTAGGGGGTCAGCTTTTGACCATTACCTTCATTCATTCATTGAAAACAGGTGTATTAGTTGAAAAGTTGCTCTTCTAGTTACAATAGTGAGCAGATAAGTATGTAAGTGTAGTAATAACAAAATAAATTTTAAAGTCTTCAAATAATTTTGTTTTGTTGAAGTTTTCAAATTACATGTCTTCGTGTTCTGATATTTTAAGAAATTATATTTATTAAACACTTCACATTCATAACTAACGAAATAATTTTTTTAAAAAGTTAGTTATATATTAGAATTATGTATATGTAATAAATTGAAGTTCATTCAGGTTTAAACACATTTCTTAAGATATTCATTTGGTTATTTGCTAAATAAAATTTTTAAGTCAAGTAAAAAAAAATTTAACTATTTAGCAACATGATATAGGAAATGAAAAAGTAAACAATGACCCGCCCCCTCTATAAGTTGACCACTTGTCTAAGTTGACCACTAAAACAATCCACCACAAGTGGTCAACTTACACAAGTTTTACTGTATGTAAACTATTAAAAAATAAAAATTTAAAAAATAACAATTGATAAAGTACGGGAGGATTAGTGACGTAATGATTATTATAGTTCATGAAAAATATTACGTCTTAATACGGCATGTCCTACTTAGATTTCATGTGCTACTAAATCTAATATTCGATGCAACGTATTAAGAATTTATAATCTAAACATTAAATTCGGGTAAAAAACGTATTTTCTACTTTTGATTTCAGTAAAAGTCTTCTTGAAATTGATATGATGACTGCCATGACGCTAATGTATTTTTATTATTATTTTTTTTAGATTTTATTTGGTTTATTTTTTAGTATTTACCTAATAACACACAATCCAATCATTATTAATTGATAACGCAATTTTAAGAGTTAAGGAACCGTGATGGAAATTTTCTAAAACAATCGAAGAAATTCGTCTCCATATCATAAAAAAATAATTTTTCTTGGATCGAAAGTCGCTTGATATGATTTATAATAAACGTAGAACATCCAGCTATATTTGACTGTCTTAAGTGTAAAATGAATGAAAGTTATAGCCGTATTTACCAGTAGATTCTTTATCACTCCTTCTTGATATTATTCTTTGTTATTACTAAGTTTTTGTATTTGCTTCCAAAATTAAAAGCTAAAAATACATTTTGGTCCCTTATTATAATAAAAGTAAATGCATGATATTGTTTTATTATGCAGCATTTTTATACCTCGATATTTATTTACTGTTTGACAATAGTTAAACCGTAAATCTACTTTTTAATAATTATATATGTATTTATAATTTTATATAAAATTGTGTTTAGACAGCCTATGCAATTACAAGATTAAGTACTGAATGACTATTTAAAATTGTGAAATATTAGTCATTAACTTCTTGCTCTATTTTACTAAATAATTAAATATTTAAAAGAATTAACGTGTTTTTATAGTAGCCAAAAATTAATTAAAAGTAAACAACTTTTGTGAATGAGATTGCAATGGTAACCGATCACAATGATTTGGTTTAAATTTATATCACAATAGTATCGAGAACTAAGTATAAATCTGTGTTATGTGTTACTAAAATAAAATTTTTTTAATTGAATAATTTGTTGGGGTACCCTTGTATTGCATAAAATATACTAGATGCTGAAATAATATTTAAAAGTAGAATCCAGAAAGAATTGGAAGCTATTCGCAATGGCGTATCACTTGACGTATTCATTAAAGAAGGAAGATCTTCCCAAGTCAGAGAGATGGGTCAATGCAATAATCGATGCGGGATGCGCAATGCAGTAGCTCTGTTTGACACCCTCCTTCATCTTGCACGCTTTCCTCCGCCTTCATCTCTTCCCTTGAACACGCCCTCTCAATACCTCCCTCACAACAATTGAGATTTCCTTACTCTTGTGTGAAAGGCCACCATTTTGGTTGTCCTCTCTTCTCGACTATAAAAAAAATACCATCTCTCTTACAAACTTATTTTGAACCCTTGGTTTATTTCTCTCTCTTTCAAAACAATCTAAGTGTGTACAAAATAAATAAATAATTAAAATAAAAATGAGAAAAAATATTGAATTAATCCCATACTAAATTTTTTTTTTTAAATTTTTGTGTTTTATTAAATAATAGTTTATTCCTTGTTTATTAATCTCTCTATTTTTGATTTTGCCTTAACTTTAATTACTGGATAAAGCTAGATTTTATATTTAAAATAATTTGGATATAGACTGTGTTTCCAAGTGGTTAAAAAATCTTCTTTATTATATATTGCTATTGCTTAAAAAATAAGTAAATAAAAAAACAGGGTTCCCACGGGTAAGAGGGAACAAGGAAAACCTGGAATTGACTGGAAATTTTATTTTAACTCTAAAAAACAGGGAATAGTGAGGGAAAGTTGGAATTTTTTTACAAAAAAAACTCGGAAAATTCTTATATTATACCTGGAAAATAACCAGTCTTAGAATTGTCAGTAATAGTAATAAGGTAGGTATTGAGATTCGAGTTAAATAATTCTAACATCTATTTTAATTATTTAAAAAAATTCCACTTTTTAGTGAAACTTTTCCAGGTTAATATTCTATGATATGTTTTTGCTCACAAAATCTAATGTTTGACATTAGGAATCAAAGTTTTTTGATGAAAAATTGCATGGTATGGATTTTCATTGAAATTTATCTGATATACCTAGAGAAGTCAAAGAATTTCGTTTCTGAAATTGAGTGGGAACCCTGAAAAAAGATTCTACTCCATTTTTAAGGTTTTTAAAGATGCTTGCAAGCTTAAAAATTTGCTAGCTATGTTCAATAAAAATATTTCATTAGAGAATGTAATAATCAATAAACAGAATTCCTTATTAGCTTGAATGAAGTAGGCTTTAAAAATCTCGTAATAAAAATAAATACTATCGTTCAATTTGCTCACAACATTTTCATTTACAGGAATTATGTTGAAATTCATTTTGACTTTACATTTTTGTTATTAAACTTCATTGATAACTACAGGGTTGATACTTTTCACGTTTTCAAGGAAGATTTTGGAGGCGGTCGTAAAAAAATATGTCCCTTCTTCTAAAATGGCGCTAATACTAAAAACATTTAGGGATTATCAGGTATTTTACTGATATTTATTTATTTGAATTATTTACGCGTTGTAGTGATTAAAATATCTTTAATCAAATTTATATGACCAAGGAATAAAATATAAAAGCATAAACTGACTGGAAAAAAATATTCTGCAAAGAGCTTTAAAAAAATCTGTGCTTACTTAACATTACCATTTAATTGTGATGGTTATAAATTTCAGAGAAGTTAAGTATTTTTTAAGAAATAAATGTTTGGCAAGATAAGATATGACCTCCACTAAAAATTTTTAACCATTTTTTCTTATATTACAGTATACTTCCGATATCCCAAAGTTGAAGGGACGCTAGAATGGGACA
Organism: Parasteatoda lunata; assembly: GCA_949128135.1. Classification (NCBI taxonomy): domain Eukaryota; kingdom Metazoa; phylum Arthropoda; class Arachnida; order Araneae; family Theridiidae; genus Parasteatoda; species Parasteatoda lunata. The sequence goes on along the minus strand of OX421973.1, from coordinate 44,003,400 downwards.
CTCGAGATAGAGATTTTTCGAGGTAACAAGTTCAGAACTAAATATGTTCTAAAAAGTAGAAAAATATATTATAAAATATTACTCTAAAAAGAAGAGCCATGAAACATAAGAATAAATACTATTAAATATGCATGTAATGATAGTTGACAATAAGTCTAAGTACAACAATGATAATTTTATTTTTAAAAGTAAGACAAAAATAATTATGCATTAAATAGAAAGTGATTGGTTTACTATAAACTTACTTCTTGATTTTTCAACAACAACAACAACAAAAAAAAAAATTTCAAAAAAAAAAAGAGGAAAAAAATTCAATTTCTACTTCGAAAAAAATTTCACATAACAAGGTTTTGATAAGAAACTTTTCGACATAAGAACTTAAATTAACATTAGGTAAAAATATAATGCCAAGGGGGGAAATATATTTTTGACATAACAAGGTTTTCGAGATATCGAGAGTGTATTATATTTCAAAATTTTTTTTCCCTGACTCTTTTTAAATTGACTGAGTACTCGATATTTTGTTTTACTAATTTAATAAATGGCGTGTTTTCATTTCCTAATTCTATGACCTAGTTTTTTCTTCTATTTATTTATATTAACTTAATTAAAAAGTAGGAAGAAAACTGCTTTTAGTCGTGATACGAATGCTTATAAGTCTTCTACGGTTATTTCGAATTCCAAATCTTAGATAATTTTGTCATATTAAGAAAATATCAAATTTCTACTAAACTGTGTCTAAACACGTACACTCGCTCGCTTTTTATTCGAATAAACAATTTGATCTGTTCTGTTGTAAACATAAAAGGCACGATTCTATAATAGATACAAAAGAACTGTTATAGAAAACTCAAGCCATCTATCATTTTAAGATAAAATTAATAGCTTATATTAGAAAATGAAAATAGTTCAAGTACTAGAGTTACAGCTTTTCTTATCTTAAGAATATTTTTTTGATTTAGCAAAATAGAACTAATTTCCGTAGTACTCATCCATCAAGCTAATATATTTTTTTAGAAATGTATTTTATCAGATAAAATTTGATTGCTTTTAATAATCATGTAGCATGTAAAAATTCTTTGCGTATTTAAAGCTAGAAGATTGTGTGAAAAATGTGAGATTGTGTAAAAAATTTGCTATTATAAAAGTAATAATGATAAGTTATAAAGGATTATACTTGAAATTGCAAATTTTACTTCATATAAGAGACCCATTTCTACTTGCTGGTCAAATAGAAATTGAAACTCTGAAAGGTCGCTCTAATTTAAGTATATTTTCATTCAGTTGGTTTGGATAAAACTTATGTTTGAACTGACGCTATCAAAATTTGTAATTATGAATATTTTCTAATTAAAAGAAAAATAATAATTAAAAATACTTATATTGAAGACGAGGGAAAAAAATCGGTAAACGCTTTCGGACGCTTTTTGAAATTCGTTTAATTAAAAAAAAATTTTTTTTTTCAATTTTTTCGATAAAACCAATTTTATAAACCAATGTAAACAATAATATCAATAAACCAATAAAATATCATCAACATTTTAATTTCCAAATATTATTCAAAGCATTATTTCTTAATAAATCGCTTTTTTGCATAATAGAAAACTAATAACACCGACTGCTTCGTTGAAATTGATAATTAGCTAAAGATCCTTACAATCATTTTGTTTATTTTATAGTTTTGTGCGTGTTAATGTAATTATTGATTTCCATACCACACATATATCTAGATATAGATGTTACCATTATGAAATCTTAAATAAATATTGGAAAAATATAGATCAGTGCTGAGAGAGAATGAAGAAAATTTTAACGAATGGTTCAGTTACTTTAATACTGTGTCACCTAAAATTCAAATCAGTAAAAAAAAATATTTGAAATTATGTTGAGCATATGTTTCCAATGCTTCGAGATTTTTTGGTGTGAGCACTTATCAAAGAAAAAAAATTATATTTTTATCTAATTATAGATTTAAATACTCTTGATTTGTTTCTACTGAACCTCTCGTTATTGCATAACTGGAAAAAATTGTGAAGTGCAAACCTACTTCTAATTTCCTCGGTTGGGCTCATAGCAACCAGTCAATATGTAAAATTGATTGTTAAAATTGTTAAATAATGATGATGTAACAGTTTTAAATGTTCTCAGATACAACTAAAACGCCATTAATGCCTCTCTGATATCAATATATTGTTTACATAGGAAGGAAAAAAAAAAAAATAAATAAATAAATAAATAAAAAGTACTGCATTCATATCTTCTGGTACAAGAACTTTCTTTAAACGGAAATAAATTTGCGATTAACACAGTGATTTTTAAACTTATTAAATTGTTCTAAACCATTAAAGGATTGCTCCTGTCCCGCCAACGACTACAAAATAATGGAGATAGTCCAATGATAGCAACCTTCCTATAATCTACCTAGATTTTTTAAAACATCTTAACAATGGCCCTTCCAAATGTATTTTTAATTCTTCTTTGGTGAATATTCTCTGGAGAAAAAAAAATTTCGACGAAATTTATGTTTTTAAAATTTTATATTTCTGTAGCCAAAGAGCAGTAGCTCTTTACGCTATGCAAACCAAACACATCATCTAATGCCGCATACATGCGAGTTAAAATGCCTCGAGTAGGGTTATACTTTAAAATTGGGCAAGAGAGTCCTTCATTATTTTGCAGTTCATCATACTCTACCAAAAATGAGCATCCCTCCTTCATCGTATAATCCCCTTCAATCATTTTGTTGCACAACATCCTCATTAAACGAAAAGATCCCCATTTTTCCAAAAAGTTTTCGCACTCCCTGAACATTCTGGGGGGTGAGTTATTCGAAAGCAGTCAAGTGCGACTAATGATAGTCCCCCTACACCCCCTACACTCCAGTATGCACGTAAACCGATTACATACGGTCTTTTTCTCGCGCATCCATCTGACTCAGATGCTGGTGGGAAGCTGTCCACCCGTGAAATGGGAAAGAGGCTGTAGCCACAACCTCCGGTAGCACGGAAGGACATTAAAAAAATGAGTTTTGGTTTTGGGATGCAGGCAACCAGTACAGTATCCACTTTAAAAACACGGGATTTGTAGGAATAGTTTACTAGCATCTCCAATTTGATTATATGTTTAGTATAATTCATCCTGGAAAGAAGGTTTTATTTATTTAATTTTTATTCCATCTTACTGCAATGATACTACCATAACTCTTCTCGATCGGCGAGTTGAGTTCAAGAACAGAGAAGTGTTTGTCTTGAAGATGAGGACACAACTAGACATGCGGAGGGTTTCAGTTTGTAGCCAGCGGTCGGTAGACTATAACAACTAGTAGCCACTAATAGGCTGGTGACCAATACCAGCCCAAAACCTATTCTTTAAAAGCCACTTTTTGCTTTTTACTTTTTTACTTGGATTAAATTATATTTAAAAAAAAAAATTTATATTAGAAATAATCAACGGCTATAAAACGTTAAAAATTATATAAATATGTGAAATATTTAGTTAAACATACTGACTTAACTTCGCCATGCAAGAAAATTCAAATTTGATGCGCAATAAAGCAGTTAGATAAAAGATGGGGGAAAACGACCGGATGCTTATTTAATGTAAGTCGCCACTTTCTTTCGTTGAGTCGCCACGTGGCGGGTGATTATTTTCAGGTCTATCAGATTAGGCCAAGAAACAACATGCACACGTAAAAGGTCGTTACGCTGAAGTTTGGAAGTGAAAGGAGAATCTTAAGGAATAGGTCTGGACAAAATTATTCTAGGTTTTTCCGCGACTTGGGTATGCGCAGCTTTCAGCGTACACTGTGAAAAGTTTTCGAATGTGTTGAACCAATTTCGTTCAAATTTTCCTCAATCTTAAAATGGTGCAAACTAAATATGAACTTTTTTCAACTTGAATTTGCAATTGCTGTGGTTCAAATTAAACATGATTCAACTTAATTCTTAGTTAAGATTGGCGTAAGTTTGGGTGGTATTTATCATGCTTCAAGATTTCTTTCCTTTGGTTAAACTGCATTGATTTTTCTGAGGATGTACTCAGCACAATAAAAATAAATAATGAGAATAAAAAATTATTATGATAAATACGAGCAAAAAAGGTGCTTTTGAAACTTAGTTAACATTACTCTATCCTCGCTAACTTAGATTTTAGATTAAATTTTTAATTTGCATTTTTTTTTTTTCTTCTTTCACTTAACAAACGTTTGATGATATAGTATCATTAGGCAACTCAATACCTTTAAAAAAAAGGTAAAAAAATAAAGCGGTCGATTTTGATTAGGAGAAATAGTGCTTGATAATTTTTATAATCTCTAATGAGTTTTCCTCAAATCTTTAAACCAATAAAGTGATGATATTTGTAGTTTTGAGAAGGTCATTTAGAATTAGATTTTTCTCAGTTTTTTAATTTTTTTAATATCGAATTTTAATACAGTTTAAACTGATGAAAACCGATTTGAATGTCTCTAAAAATTCACATAGCATTAATTGCATGAAAACAAAGATTCGTATCAAAAATATAAAAACAGACCCCATTCATACGATTTAATTACTTATCAAAAATATTTGATTGCGAATTGTATCGGCATAATTTTATCTCAAAAAATGAATAAAGAATCTAAAATATCTTAAATTGTAATTGGATGTTGGCTCCCTTGATCGAAAGATATTGCCAAATAGAGCCATCCTCTGTTTGTGAAAATAATAAGGATTAAAAGCATCCTTCCCATCTCCGCCCCTTCTATATGGTGCAGGAGTTGAGACATACCAGAGGTTCTCAATTTTTTTCGGCTATGGAATCGAACACTTCATGATTGATTTTCGTTTGGTGGAACTCCTACTTTATAAATAAAGTACATTAGCAATTGTGAACATATTAACCAGATTAATTATTTTGAAAACGGGAGAAATCAAATTTTTTCTGTGTTTTATCAAAGGTCAGGCAGACTTCAGGAGCCAGAACTTGCAAAATTCATTCTCCAAAATTTGGAAACATTTACCACTGATATAAACAAGACAACAACGTCAACAGAAACTTTAAAACTTGTCTAATAATAAGGTTTTATGCCAGTTTAATTCATGTAGAGGCATAAGGTTTTTGTTGAATGCTTAAGAAAGCTGAAAATGAATAAAAATAAGGTGAAATATGGTTTGCGTTGAAATGAAAACGAAAAAGAAAAGCTGTGAATGTTTATCAGAGAAAAATATTTATTTATTGTTGAATACCGTTATATTTTAAATTGGAAAAGTTTGATTGGAAATGCTAATGCAGTTCTTTAAAAAAAAAATATTTTATTGTTTATTTAACATAAATCATGTTTTTTTCTTTCTTTTATTTTTCTTAAATAATTTAATGGAAATAACCAAAATATTGAATTATTAGAGGTACTTAAAATTAATTACAGGTTTTAATCATAATTGGTGAAATTAAGTCCTGATTTTTGTGAATCCCTCTGACCTTCCCACGGAACTCTAGAGTTCCGCGGAACACCTTTTAGGAACCGCTGAGATATCCAATCATCGAGACTGTTAACTGAATTACGTTAATTAAAAAAAAAGGTATGCAAGTACCATTTCAACTGATAAAAATTTAAAGAAAAAATTTAAGCGCACTTAGGTCAATACGGCTTATATCGATGCATTATAATCGATAGGTTGATAAAAAATTACTTAGAAATGTAACGATTACGATTCATATATCCCTTTTCTTTTCTTTCTTTCTTTCTTTTTTTCCCCTCTCTCTTTTTAAATGAAATCAACGTTGAGGCTTTCTTGTCGACTTTTATTTATTTAAGCAAACATAATGTGTAGCCAACAGCTTTTTCCTTCGTAGCTATATCTTGCCTTTAAAATTCTTTTTTCTCGTGATGCCACTTGTTTTAGATGTAACTTTCTTGAAACGTAGTTAAATTACTAAGTGTTTCTATTTTTTTTTCTTCTTCTCATCGTCGGGATCACATTCGAAGTTTTGAATTACTCGGAGTGAGATAGGAATTATTACTGTACATCTTATTGAATTATCTCTGCCGCTTTTTGCTCTTATCTTCCTCTTCTTTTCCAACAAAATAAAAAAAATAAAATAAAAAATAAAAAAAACTTTTTTTTTCTTCCCTTAAATGTTAGAAGAGTGTCTCAAAATCTTTTATTTCTTGTTCAGTGAAGTTTGCCGCTGATTATAATGTCTTTAAATGTCGGAAGCGGAAATTGGATTTTATGGGCCTTATCTGGTCAGCTTCATTTTCCAAGTTTCAAAACTCCTGCAGCCAGGGGTGTTCTGCCTTTTGTCACACCATGAATCCTAACGTAGTTAGCACCCTCGCCAGTCAAACTTGGCGCCTCGCTTATCTTTATTTATTTTTTATCCTATTCCCATGCAACAACATTTATTTCCCACACATGTGTATGAGATTTCGATTCTATCGCACATTAATTTCATTTATTTTAAACCGCACTTTTTTAGATTCTGCATGTGGTGTTGTGCATTAAAACAATTTTAAATCCTATTGTAAAATTTTCTATGTTAAGCTATAAAGCCAGAGTGGGGAAATAAGAAAAAGTCTGAAATATCTACGAACTCAAATTATGAAAAAATTATGAATGTTTTGCAGTTTTTAGATTTTTTCCCCTATCTTCAAAATAAATCTACCCTTGACATTTTGTTATTTCTTTCTCTTAATATTTCATTTCTGAAAAAGGAAATATTCGCCATATTTTTATTATATCTCGGTTATTGAATTTTCCAGAATAATGCTTTTGCGCTTTTTCCTGAGCTATTACAGCGAAGTCGAGATAGCCTGGTTGGTAGGCTGTTGGGCCCATGTCCAAGAGGTAGTGAGTACAAAGACTCTCTGTGTACAAAAGAAAAAAAATATATAAATAAGAAAGAATTTAAGAAAAAATATTTTTTTCTTTATTATAATCATGATAATAAACTTTTGTTATATTATTTTCTTTTTTTTAAATTTTCCTCTAAATTACATTTTCTCTTAATTATCGTAATTCGTAACAAATAAAATTTAGTCATTTAATTTTAACGTTCTAAAATTTATTAAATTATATTTCACCTAAATTATTATAATTCATAACAAATAAATGTTAGTTATTTATATATTTTTTTCTTTTCTCGTTGCAAATTTTCTGCTAAATTACATTTCCTCTAAATTATTATCATTCTTTACAAATGAAGTTCACAATTCTTCTTTCAATGTAAAATTAATATTAGATTTCAATGTAAATAATGAATTCTTTTCTCATTGCAAAATTTTTTTCTTACTTATTTACTCTAAATTACACTTCCTCCAAACTATAAGTCAGAACGAAAAAGTTAAGTTACACTATATTCCTATGTAAAAAATTTTCTTTAATTACATTTCTAAATTTTTATATTAAGTTTTGTAAAGGTATTTTTTTTATTGCAAAATTTTCTTTAATTCTTATGATACTTGGCAGAGATTTTCCCCGTTTTTTAATGGACGCATTCAATTTTTTCCCTCTCTTTTATGTGCCTCACTTAATCCTTTATAACAAGGTCTCTTGGGACAATTGTTGCCGTTATTTGAAACTTCGGACGGTTTTTCTAAAGCTTATCGCTTACCCACTGCGACCTGTTATATTTCTTTTTTTACACTTTTTATAATCTATTTTTACCATTAACAGTTTCGAGCTAGTCCGCAAGTTCTTGTACTACTGATTGCATCAGAGTTGGGCTTACACCAAATGTTTTTATATTAAAAACGCCAAGCCTGTTTTATTTTTATTTTATTTTTTTAAATAATCTTTTTAAAAGTTAAAATTTAAAGTTTTTAATAGTCTTAGTTTAAATATTACCAAATGAATATATATTAAGTTTTCTCATAAAAATTTCCTACTTTTAGGTTTAAACACGAATGAGAGTCTGTATTTCTTTAAATAAACATAAATATATAATTGTTAATTGTTTAGATATATAATTGTTATATATAAACATTATAATGATATAATTGTTAATAAATTAATAATATAATTGTTATCTTTCCTGCATAAAAAGTCTATAAAAATAATTTGATGGGAGTGAAATGTTTAAAATGAAATACGACATTACCAAATCTATTTTCAGATTATTTTTAAAATTAGTAAAATAATTTAATTATTGAACAAATAAAATTTGAAAAAATAAGAAAACTTTAAAAAAAAAATTAGACACACTTTGCTTGTTACAATCAAAAGCTTAAATAGAAATGAAGTGTTTGTCTAAGTTTTATTTTTTACTTTTCGTTTTATGTTTAGAATTTTTTTTCAATTACCAGTGTAAACAAATTTGTATTGTATTATGATTTTACTCGTTTTTGTAATATTTACAAAATGCATTTTTTATATTTTAAAATAACATTATAAAAAAATGTTGAATTCATTTATAATATTTTCATTTTATTTAATGCTGCATTGTGTTAGTAAACAAATTGTAGACCTCTTAGTGGGCCAAAAGACATTTTTGGTACAGTATACATGTATCAGACTACTTAAAGACAAACAACAACAAAGGACAGATAAAAACAAGTATAATTTGCTCAACCTAAGTGCAATAGGGCAAACTTTACTGCAAATAATTGTAAAATATACTTTTTCTAATTCCAGAATTTTTTTTATTCTGAAAAAATTTTAACAATTTTTCCAGTAGAATTTGATTAATAAAGCATTGAGCTACTCATAATAGGTTGAGATCAATATTTAGGGAATTTTAATGGTACTGTTCATTAAAAAATAATCAGTATTAATTAGTTAATATTCCTTCATATAAATATTTATTTAAATGTTACAATTGAGTTTATGACATCTTTAATCAAATATTTTAGAGTGGGGCTTCGATATTTTCGAAACGAAAGCAGTGAATATACGTGTGCAAGCATTTGTGTTCAAAAGTAATTTTCTGGATGAACTATCAATTAAAATAAAAAGCTATAAGATCAAGAGTCCAAATCTTTCGATTATTCAAACCGATTATTTTAAGAACTGCATTTGTAGTAAATGGGATGTTCTGAACACACGCAAATCGAAAATACCAGGACAAAAAAGCTAAAAATGAAGGACAAATAACAACAAAATATATTTTATTTTTTTCAAGACAACTACAAACGCTGATATTATTAAATTTAAAGGTCTGTTTTTTTAAAATGAATGAAGAAAAGTAGTTTACTCTTTATTTATTATTAAACCATTTGTACTAAAAATTACTTAACTATTTTATAATCAGCCCATGTCATTTTATACCTTTTCAACATTCCATTTATTTAAAAAACTTTTTAATTATTATTAATATAAAATATATACGATATATTGTTTTAAATATATTAAAATTGGTATTGATACAATGTATTAAAAAAAAACAAGAAATGTATAATTCATAAACCTTAATTAATGCTAATATTATAAATTGTATTCAGCTAAATAATGATACTAAATAAATAAAACTGATGTATTGCATTTTTATATTAACTGGCAGGCAAATGGGGATAAATCACTCTTTTAATATGCATTATTGAAATAAAATTTATATGTTAAGTGTTTAATTGTATAGGAAGTGGAGTTGTAAAGTAATATGAAAGCATATTGAAAGTATTCAGTTCTTCGATTTTTTTATTATTATGTTTGCATATTTAGGAGGAAAAAAACTATCTTTTTTAAAATTGTTTTTGAAAATATTAATTAATAGTTAAATACTATGAAATACTTTGGAAGGGTTTAGTTAATTTAAATTATTAAAGGCTCAAAATATTATTCGAAATATCGCTTTTTTTAATTCGTTTGGACCGGAAAAAAACCCCTACCTGGTTTCAATAAAATTTTAAAAAAAATGAATAAATAAATAAATAAATAAAAAACCAAGTGCTTAAAATTAAGCGATTCGGGAGCTATATGTTTATAAATTAAACTAAGTACTTTTCTTCTTAATAATTATTTTAATGTCTTTCATACAATGCTTTTTTGATGTAAAACTTTATGATATTTTTATTATTATTATTTTAATTCAAATGTATACACTCCATGATAAGGATTGATTCTAGAGTTAAGTTTCTTCCGTTTCATACATTTTGCATTGTATTTTTAGTGCATATAAATTAGAGAACAAGAGTTAAATTTATAGTATTTTGGTACAAGCATAAGATCATTGTATTCCACTATTAAATCAATATATATATTTTTAAAGATATTGATAGAGTCTACATTTTTTATCCCTCTCAGACGACGTGGTCGACTTCTACTTTTACGCAACACCTGACAATATTCTTTTATATTTTTTTATAATTTAGCGTATGCTGTAATTATACCAACTGCAAGTTTAAAATTAAACATTTAAAAGGAAAAATATAGAACTATAAAGAAAATACTGATTTAAATTGTTTTTCATCGTTATCTAAATTTTTATTTATTCATACCAGTTCCTATAAAATATAGTTTTTCTTATTTATTTAATATCATTTTCTTAAAAAATAACAATTATAGAATGTATATTGTATTGAATTACATGGAGTGTAACTAGATAACTAAATCGCTATAACTAATTATACTAACTACATAACTAAAGCTATATTTTGGGAAATCTTCATTTAATTTTGTTTTTTTTTAAAAATTAATCGATATCTTGTCAACTAGTTAAAAATATTAACTGTAATACAATTAATTTCTTAACAAAAAGGTACATTTCTTAACAAAATGACATGTTCATTTTTATTGTGCCAAACATGATTGTTAAGACATTATCCTATTTGGCGTAACAGCCTAGGCTGAGTCAGGGTATGTTAAAAATTACCAGACAACTTTTTTTTTTCTTAGCAGGATTGCCAAATCTTTAATTAAAATATATTTTAATTATTATCAGACAGATCAAATTTGAAATGAAACTCCATTATCAGGGATTGAGTTTGATGAAGATTCAAATGCAACTTTAAATGTCTGAACAAATTCTTCCAAAATTAACTACAACGTAAAATGTTCGTTACCATTTTATAGAAACGGTGAAGGACTACCATAGTTCTTTAATTGAAATATATTTAGACATATTAGATATATATATTTAGATATATATTTAGACAATATTAGACATATAAATAAATAACTATTATTTATAATTAATACTTTTATTATTTATTCAAATTATATCTTGGGGGGGTATGTAAACACGAAGTACTTCCGATCTTGATTTGCTGAAAATAACAGCTTCATATTCTCCAGAGCCCCAATGTCTTTTAGCTATTACAAATAAAATCATGAAAAAAAAGTTGACCAAGAAAAGCAATTTCTGAATGAAAATTATTCATTTTTTACCAGAAGCAATATATTTCATTATTTTTGTTTATGTTTATTTAAGAAATAATACATCGATCTGAAGAAATAACCAGGCATTGTTAAACTGATTTATTCAATTAGATTATATCGCTCGGGCTGATTAATTCATATTTAAGCAATGAACTGGAAAAAGCATTCATTATTTTTTTCTAAATTTTCAATATCCATTTATTGTCCGAGTCTGCAATGTGAGATATTTTATTTACCTTTTGCTTTTTTAGACAAAATATATATTTTTTTTTAATATATACATTTGTTTCTTATAAGTATTTTATGTTACCTCAAATTTGAGATTTTTATTATTTGTTGATCAACTTCTACATAACGGCATCTAGAAAGAATTTCACTCAAGTTTTACTTTTAATCATAAATTGAGCTGAATGATTTCATATGGTCTTGTGCTGCTTCAAAATTTGTAGTTAATTTTGTGTCTTTAATAACTTTGTGTCCCAAGACAAAACTTACTGTAGAATTTTTTTTCTGCCTATCATCCACCACCGCTTATTAATTATAAATTTTATAAAATGTTATTGTTTTTATAGATTTTTAAAGATACTTTTCAAGTCCATTAATTTATTATTAAAACTTTTATTATACTAATGTAGAATTTTCATGGTCAAAATAATTTAAAGTAAGTAAAATAATGAAATATTAAGCAATTGAGATTCATAAATATTTCTTATATTTTGACATTTTCCCTGTCCACTTTTTTTTACATTAAATAAATAGAGCTCCCAAAAAATTTCCATTTTGGTAAAAAAAGAAAGCATTTTAAACGAACAATTAAATATCTAGCCTTTGGATATTTTGCTCCAAAAGATTAATTGTCATTTAACAATTTCTTATAACAAGAGTTTTGACCTCGAAGTCTAATAAATGCATGTTAATAAATAAATATATGACTAATAACAGTTAAAAGTTTAAATTATTCTAAAATTATTCTAGTTCAAAGTATACCGTTATTATAATTTCAATAGTCTGGGTGAATTATAAATTATAGGAGATAATTTTATAAATTTGATGTAACAAGTATTTAAATATGCAAATGTATCAAATTTTTGTAACTAAATTGTAGCCAAATTCTTTTTGACCAATCTTAAAACGCGTTTGTGTTTATAATTTAGTTTTTTGTATTTTAAGTCTTACACTTTTGTTAACAAATTAAATAAAATATTACCTAATTATTAAACAAAAATTTTCATCATTTCGCATTAGAAGTATTTTTTTTTATTTATTTAATTTAAACAGTTGTTCCATCCAATTCTTATTGCAATTTCCAATTTTTGAACAATATGTCAAGCACAAGAAAAATAATTGCATTTTATATTCATAACTTTCATTTATATTGGTGTTCTCTCTTTCTTCTTTTTTAGGCATCTTTAAATAGATCATTAAAATATAAATATTTCATTTCATTGTTACAATTGGCACGCTTTTTTTTTAAAATAATTATTTAGTATATTTTAAAGTCTTACAACTACATAAAATACGAATTACAAAATTGGGTAAATTTATAAACAGAATTGCTTTGAGAAACAAAATAGTTGAATAAAAAGTATTAAATTTAGCATAATAAAATTGGAAATAAACCTAAAGAATCAATTAAGTCACTTTAAAATTTATTTTAATTTTGGAATTAATAAAAACAATTTTTATGAGGTATGTAAAGGGAAATTCGTTTTTAATAACCATGGTTAATTTTAATAACTACGTATTGTAATAATTTTATAACAAATTTTATCACAGCCAATTAAACTAAAATCTGAAATTTTAATTCTATGCCGAAAGTAATCACTTTGTTTCTTTTTTTATGAGGAAATAGCGAGAAGAAAAGTATAAATAATCACTAAAATGTTTCAAATTACTTTTCTACTGTTATTCTTTAAAGCAACTTCACATTTACTGAGTTGTCTGCTTTAGTTAGCATATGAATGTTTAACTACTTTACTAGCTTTAAAATTAAACTATTATGTCAGCAAATTTTTTTTTTTAAACAATTTGAATTCTCAACTATATTGTTTTTAATCCCAAGATATTTCCTCGCACGTTCTTACAATTTAAATACAAGAAATTAATATTTAATTTTTGACCTTACACTCTTCATGGAATTATTTCAAAAGCAATATTTATCATAAGTTATACCTTGTCACAAAAAAGATTTTTTAAACTTCTTGACGTGATGGAATTACTCAATTAATTATTTCATGGAATTATTTCAAAAGCAATTGTTCAACATAAGTTATACCAGTGCACAAAAAGTTTTTTTAAAACTTCTTGACGCGATAGTTTGTCAATAACTGACTGATACATTTCAAATTCTTGCCAATCCTTATGTTAAAAAACAATAATTGTGTTGGGTCAAAAATAAATTAATTTTAATGTCTTTTCAAGTGGAACGTTTCAAACCGTTCTTTATTTTAAACTTCTTATTCAAATATAAATGCACAGTTAGTTTTTAAATAGTTTTTAGCATAAAAGAAAATGTTATTTTAATTCAAATATTTATCATTAATCAATAATAATTATTGCGCAGTTATTATTAAGGTAATAATACATGAAAGCTATATATTTTGTTTTTAATACCTTAAATTATTTTAATAGCTGTAGGCTATTCGATGCGAATTTTTCTGTAAAACTGCTCTTGAAGATGGGACACACGTAATCGGGAGTCACAAATCCTAAGTCTCAGTGGGAGTTCAGAGGTCCCCCATGTTTTTCCTTTCATAAAAGAGGGAGTCGCGTGCGCCGCACTATCACCCCCTGACCTGCATCCTCGTTATAACTTATTAAGATCCTTCAGCACTTGTTGTGTGATAAAATTGCTACAACAAAGTATCTCTGCTCTACTTAATTATTATTTTTTTAAAATTAACAATGTATTGTCTTATTTTAATTGTATTGTCTCAAAATTAAAAGGATTTAAATTTGCACTCATAGCTGCCATTATAAAAGGGAAGAAACCCCAATAGGTTTCTCAAATTAATATAAATTTCTAGCCATTACCCTAATATCCTATATTATTCTAAATTCTCTAAATTTAAATTTTCTTATGATTCACATTAAATTGGTTTGCTTTTATAATGTTGATTATATTTTTGATTTCGTAATTTTAATTAGTTATAGATATCTAACTCATTTTAGATAGTTATGCATAACATATTGTTTCATTAATTTGAAAATGAAATTCTGATTTATTTATTTTTTAACTCATAGCTGTTTTATAATATTTAAAATAGAAAAGCTCAAAGTGATTTTTTTTAATGAGATTTATTTTAAAATTTAACAGTTATACTTATTTAAACTTCAAATTTAATTTCCCAGTTTTGACAATTTTCTAAAATAAAGAGAAAAACAAACAGGGTAAATTTAATTTTTTAAAAAAAAAGAGAGCTGAGAAAATTCGATTGTCTATTTGACTTGTTCCGTAAATATCTTGTAAAATATCTGTGTTTAAAGATTATCAATATATGAAACGTCGGACAGGCAAATCTTTCGCTTTTGTTTATAAATTCTAATTTTTCTCTCTCTTTGTGTGTTTAGTTAAAAAAAGTTTATAAGGCATAATTTGAAAATAATTGTTCCTTAATATAGGGATAATTTTTTTTTAAAAATAAATTTCTTTGAATTATAACGGTTTTGGAATTGGAACTTCAAGTTCCACCTCTACTATATAGCTCTTCCTATATTATTAGCACGGACTAATTTACAAGACGGCATTCGGTTCATTTGCCTTGGGCCCCTAATTTTTTGAGAGAACTCCTCCCTAAATTCTAAATTACATATGAAAAAAAAATTTTTTTTTAAAACTAGTTTGGTCTTATACTCGTGTACTTTTTAGTACAGATATCTTATTTCCTACTGAATTTTGCTCCTTCTGACCAAAAATTTTTACTCTATCAGTTAAATTTTAGTATTTTTTTAATAGTTTAGCTCAATTTCATTTTTAATTTCTATACCAAAATAATGAATGAATATTCTCAGTAAGGCTTCGTGTTTAACCACGAAATATGTAAATCGGGCATTTATAGATTTTCTTGCTTGTTATTATCCTATGCTTACAAATTTTCATTTGTTTCTAACTTAAGTATCAAATACAAAGTATCAAATACAAAAGTATATTAAGTATCAAATACAATTTCGTATATTTGATTTTAATGTTTCTGTATGTTTAATGAACTTTAAAGCAAACGCAAAACATTATTCTAAGACAACTTACTTAAAATCAATCTCGCCATCCACATACATGTATACTTATGCTCTCGTTATCTGTATAATAATTTGAGTATTGTATCATGCATATTTAGATTAATTAAATGTAACAAATTTTTTTATGTTGTGCTATCTGTGCATGGTTTTTTTATTTACTTATTTTATAATTTTATTTATTATTACTGTGTATGCAGTCTCTTTCCAGATGATAATAGTAAGACGTACGTCTTTACAGATTGTAACTAATTGATAAGCACAATTTCTAAAATCAGTAGGTTTTTTTTAAATTTTTTTTTTTTAAGGAATATCTTAATTGAGACTTTAGGGTAGTTAGCAATAGTTATCTCTTAGGTTTGCATTTTTAAATGGAGAAAAATATTGAATAATTATAAAAATATTCTGAAATATTCTGAGTCTAATACTGAAACTGAAGAAACTGTGTGCTGTATCGAAGGTAAACACAACAACTGTGTTAACAACTTTTAATACTGTTTCAGTTGATTCTGTGTCTTGACATGAATTATCTTAATTCCTAGTATCGAAACAGCCTTTTACTATTTTTATTTGTACTTTTATGATTTTTTTTTTATCTCTCACTCTATATAATCAATTTCCCAGATTTCTCAGAGTATCATTAATCTATTTCCTTGAAATATAACTATTGAAATTAATAGTTAAATGTAATAATTCTAAATTACTCTAAAAATTTTTTATAGATTTGCATTATTTTAACTCTTCAGAGAAAAAAATAAAAATTAATTAATGCCTGGCTTAAACCAATGAACTACAAAATTAACAATTTTTAAAATTAATTTCTAAGCTTAATTATTTAATTAATTATGTATTTGTTCATTAAATTACTTACTCTTACATTTTCTCCTTACACTAAAATAATTACTCCTAAAAAATATTTTTTATGCTAATTATTTCTGTCGCTGTATATTTCTATTACATTTTTATTGATACATATTTTTATTTTGATATATATTGATAATAATTGATATAAATATTGATGCAATCAAAAAATTTTTTTGCCAATGCAGAATCTGTAAATAAATTTTAATAGGTGTTTATATGCGTAAAAAAATCATAATATCAAATATATAATCAATCAATTATGAATTAAAGAAATATGTAACACTTGCTAAAGAAAAATATTTTTAAGAAAATAAAATCTGTTTTCTTTATTTTTTTTCCTTTACATCTTTTTCCATTATCACATCCTCCCCCCCTCATCACTGGATACTGAAATGTTCTCAACCACGCATGACGAAATTCCCATAATAAAAAAAAATTCCAACTCTCTATTGCTATTTATATCGAATTTAAAATTAAAGCAAAGTATTACGTAATTCCTAATCATAATTCACTAGTAAATTAATCATCACTAGTAATCATAATTATTCACTTGTAAATTAATGATATATATTTAAAAGTAATCAAACATTTCGATTCCCCCCCTTTATACTATAATGCGTAGAACTTATTAAAATTTTAAAACGAAACTCAGATAAAAATTTTTAAACCATTACTTCAATGAATTGAAGCATTTAAGATTTATCAGTTAATCAAGTAATGAATTATATATTTTAAAATTTAGTTTTTTTAAAATTTATTTTATGATTGCCATTGAATTCTTTTTTTTTTTATTAACTGATGAATAGTATTAAGTATTAGTTTTGTATGATCAACCTTTAAATCAGCAGATTCAGGCTTTTTCTCATGTAATATAAAAATATAAATTTTAATTTTATACTCATTTTTAAAATTAGCTTCTCATTTAAAAAAATATTTCTTAAATATGTCATTTTTAAAATTAAAGATTACATACTTGAATTTAACTTTGTATAATCTGTTTTCAGTAGTATTTCCTATAATATGCCACATTTGAGCTAATATTAAAGTTATATGTATTTTTCCAGTAGTTAGAACGAATCACTAAGTACAATAGACAATAAATAAGACAAAATGTAAACATTTACCTTCTATATTTTTTTGCTGAATATCGTACACATAATCTTACAAAAACGACGCTGTATTATATTATATCCTATAAATTCGTAAAACATTCATAACTGTTCATAACAAAAAAGCTTTTTACTTCCACTTTTAAAATATTTCGGGGAAAAAATTAGTCAGTGATGAGCAGTCGTAATTTTTTTTTAATGTTTGTGCTGTTTTTCTTGTTATAAGTCTGCAATGATCTCCAAAAAACCTTATCCGTTTAAAATGATGCAATATAAATAGCACTTAATTACTGTTTTTCGAAACCTCTAATTTAAAGCACTGTTTTCCAAACTAACAGTAATTGATTCAGAAACACATTTTCATTTCAGTTCACACTTTAATTGATTGCACTAAGTTTGATGAAAAATAAAAAAAAAAGGACACTATAAAGTCACTGGGAAGCGTTTTGAAGACGAACAATGCAGTTCACAGTTTATCCAATGCTCGGGGATTTGTGAGAAGCTCCCTCGTCAATCTCCAGCATTGTTTCGCCGCATTTTCCAACGAACTGACTGACTTCCCTTTGAAAAGATCCAATTGTGGCAAGAAGTAATGGGGGCAACGTCGACACTGCAAGCACGATATCAGTTGCAGCAAAATACCATTGAGTCGGTCACCGAGACATGTTTCGTCCCATTCAATTTCACGGGGATGTTTTTCGCACTCGTAAAGGACAAGAGTTTTCATATGATAACTGGTCACCGGATTGCCAGGAATGTCCAAGTGGCGGTCCCTCATTGTTTTCAAAATGCTCAAGCATTTTCCTCTACAACCTCCTTGCAACAATCGATTTTCGGCTTCTCCGAAATTTAGCACCCATGCATCTCCCTCCATGGAAGATTGCTTTCCTTGGAGGGTGACACATTCTTTGGACAGCAGATCGAATCCTTCGGTTTTGACTTCTGCAACTAGATTCGGATTCGGCCAAGGAATATGCGGGATAGGCCAGTGCGCGGCTGACCTCGGCCAAAGTCCACTACATCGAAATGCCGGAGTGATTTGAACCACAAATCTCTCTCGTATTCTGAGTTTGACTTCAGTGGTGTCAGCTACCATTTTGACTACGTCCCTGTAGCTGCATTTATCACAGGCTTGAGCCACTAGAGTCTGGAACCGGGATCTTATCTTCCTTGCTGATAAGTAACCTGAAGCGGTGATGAACTCCACCCACAAGGACATGGATCTTTTCCTTCCATCGCTGAGTTTCAGTACCGCACAGCCAGGTAGAGATCCGTCATCGACAAAATTGAAGACTCCCATCTGATTGAGGTAAAGCACCACTTCGAATTCGGTGGGGGAAATAACGTCGAATCCTTCGTAACGTCCATTGCAGTCATTCAACGAAGAGATAAATCTAGGTTCCTGAACTTCGACCTCTTTCAGGACATCTTGAACCACCTTGCATACCTCTCGGACGTTTTTTGCAATGTTTGATTTGCGATGGTGAACCCTTTCACCATAGAATTTATTCAACTGGTATAAGAGCTTAGATTGTGCAGAAAGCATGTCTGGTGGTACCAGCATATTTTATATTATTGTCTGTACACAGAATCAGAAGAATTTCCAAGAATTAATTGAAAAGATAATCTGTTTTAACTTCCCATATTCTATGGGTATTGTTTAGACCAGGCGATTATCCTGAATGAAACCGAGTGTAGATGCTTCTTAGTAATTTTACGTCTTAGGCGAAATGGAGGCGTGGTCTATCATCGCGACCACCGTCGGCATGCGCCTTGTGGTAGTTTCCGCCCCTTCTCCATTTAAACGTCCAACCGCACGCCGTCAAATGATTTTCTCCGGGAAACACATTACCTGCGAGCGCGTGTGTTTGCCATTGGTCGATCGACAAGGACAGGGTCCACGACCTTTTTTTTTCGGTGGGGGGAGAGGGAGATTGAAGTGGCGAAATTTGAAAGCATGATTCGAAAAAAAAAAGGAGAGAATGAGGTTGTCACTCTTATGTTTTCTAATGAGACAAGTGCGAACAGTGAAGCCAAACCCTACTCGTAAAAAGGGGTGGAGTTGTGTGGCGTCTATGGACTCTTAGAATAGACACAGGTGAGTGATGATGGCTACCTTTTCACTCAAATATTTTTTACTACCTTTCACAGCATCGTGTTTGTTTACGAAATTGGCGAAGCATACTTGTTTTTTCGACACACTCTGCGAAAAGCTTGGAAGCAGGTTTCCTGTATTCTATTGTTCCGCTTCCTTTCTTTGTGAACTTAAAATTATCGATTTCCTTTCCAATTTTTTTATAAATTTTTTTCGAACTTTTTTGTTCCTTTTTTTTTTTTTTTTTTTTTTTTTTAATGGAGTTTTATTTGAAAGACGTGATTAATCGTGTAAAAAAAAAAAGAAAAATAAAGCTATATGAAGCATAGTATCGTTTACTTTTGGGTTGTTGGATATATGAATGATTTTTTCGCTTACAGATTTAACTTTTTATAGTTATTGTTTGATCACTATTGTTACATGATGTTTTTTATGATATTAAATAGTTTGTAGTACCTATTTTTTTTCTTTTTCAAATTGAGTATTATTTGTTTTTAAAAGTAATCGTGTAGAAAGTAGTCTTCTCTTCGGCTAATATCAGTTCGTATACTATTTATCTAATTTCATTTACTTGTGAAGTTCATAATTTTTTTACATTCAATTTTTTTTTAAATGCTGAGTTATTTTAAACTAATAAACTCTCATTCTTTTAGAAATAAAAATTGCAATTTACCTTAGAATAAAATTGATAAATTTAAGGAGAGATTTAGTTTATAAATTTTGTCAAGGGTGTTCCCTCAAAATTCTATTTTTGTTTTTGTAATGTTAAAATATTTCATAAATTTGGGTTTATATATTAATAATATTAATTTTTCTTGTATTCTTTATGCATATTTAAATGTAATGAAATATTTTGATAAAGTCAGGTATAAAAAAAATTTTTTTTTTTTTCGTTGCTAAAAAAATTGACATTTTTCTTTTATTGATTTATTTTTAGTATTTGATTAGTATCTGTTTCATTTTTATCCTCTTCCTTTTTCAACTCCCTGAAATGTAATTAGTTATTAATTTTGGTCACTTATTAACTTAAATTTAAAACTACCTCTCTTAGAAAAGGAGAAATATACAATTCATTAATTAAAGTTGATGCTATATTTAACAGTTACTTTGTAAAAAATAAAAAAGCTCACTAAATCCCGGAAGAATGAGTTTGTTAAGTTTTTATTTCGTTTTCAATGAATTAACTGACGTTTGCCTATTGACATCAATTTCCCTTAGTTCTTTAAAGTTTTTTTTTTTTTTTTTTTTTTTTTTTTTTTGTAAAAGATTTTGTTGCATGAAAAATTTCCTCATAATTTTGTGTATCTGAAATAAGCTTTAAATCCTGTTCTTTTGGCCATTTTTTGTCCATTTGTGAATATTGACAGCACTGTTTTTGTTTCTATAAAAAAATCACGGAATAAAAAGACGTATGATCTTCAAGTAGCTGCTGTTCTTAACTAGATTTATGTTAAAGAAGCAAATTTCAATATGTATATAACATTTAATATTGTTAACAATTTATATATGTTGTCTGTAGATTTAAAATTTATATATGTTAATACTCGGAAACTTAGAGCTCATTCTACTAAAATAAATTTAAAACTTCTAATTTTAAGACCAAAATAAATGAAGTAGGCTAATTTAGAATTTGAGCAAAAACGCTAAAGAATAAGAAAATAAACGAGGAATATACTTCGATTGGAAGTAGCTTTCAAAATAGTTTTTAAAATGAGAAATGATGTCTATAGAGTCCATTTTTGAGATAAAATATTTTGTAAAAGGCCTATTTTAGGAATAAATTTTTAATTTTATTTCTTTATTTAATGGTTATTAAGGGATGTTTTGAAATGTCAATAATTATTTACATTCTGCGTTTTTTTTTTTTTTTTTTTTTTTTTTTTTTGCAAAATATATTTGTTTCGAGTGTTCTTGTAAATTTTGATAATGAAGACTTAAAGACTTCGCCCCCCCCCCCTTCTTAATGAATGATGTAAAAATTTCAAGAAAAGGAGACATTGTTAAAATGACGGTTTAAATATTTTCTGCTTGGAAACTGATTAAAATATTTGTAAATTTAATTTAACTATAAAATGTATTAAAATTGAATACGAAGAAAATATTGCATTCACGAAAATTTAATATTCCTTTTTGGTTATGTTAAAGGTATTGATTACTGTATTAATGCTTTTTTTTTTTTTTTTTTTTTTTTTTGCCACAATTTTAAATAAATGCCAGAGAAACTGAAAGTTTTTAGTAGAAATGGCATTCCTCGCTATTGGCTAAGTTATTACAATAATTCCAAGCTCTCTCCCGCATAATTTATGTTTTGATGAACAGAATCCTGATTAACAGACACAACTGGAGTATTTGTATAAATCTACAAACACTGTTATAAAATTCAGTTAAGACTTATCGTTCTATTATAAAATATCAAATATTCCAATAACATGTACGTAAACCTTTAAAAACAATTTTATGGTATTATTTCCAGGCAAGTCATAGTAAACTTGGAATAAAGGGGGAAGGATAAAACGATAAACGAAAAGTAAATGAAAACAATAATTTTAATAATTTAGCAGCAAGGTATGTCCACTATAATGGATGCCATTTAAATCATGTTTCATTTTAGCTTGTTATTTAAATGTAATTTAATGTGAAATTGACAGTTATATTTCTTTCTTAATTAGTTCAATGATTAATCAGTTTTAACAACCAATAAATATTGTCAAAATATCGTTCGAAAAATGCTCTTGGGGAAAAAAAAAAGAAGCAAAACGTGTTTCTTTTTCTAGCTCGTATTTTGTTTTACGTAATTTCTTTTTCTGTTGTTGCTGCAATAAATGTCAGATATTTTTTAAAAATTATACTGCAGACGGAACCCTACTGTTTTAAACTTGACATTCATTTTCTTCAAAAGTGGTTCGTGAAAGACGATACTGACATTACCTGTAAAGTGGAGGTCGTTATCTCCACCTAGGATCGATTACCTGTGGGGTGCTCTTCCTCCGGACCCTCACCATCCACAGCAACTGATAGAGATCGGGTTGACGCCAGAGGAACTAGCGGGGGTGCTGACAAACCGAGTCCCGCTGCCCTTCTCAATTGTTTTCGAACCTTTTTATACCTTACTTGATGTATTATTATTATTATTATTTTTTTTTTAATTAAAGGAAATGGCATTTTCGATGTTATATTTCTTTAATGTTGTCATTTACAAGGCAAATAGTGGCACTTTTTTTTTAAATAACATAACAATTTAATAGAGAAAATATGTAAAATAATATAATGAAGATTAATGAAAAGAGGCAAAAAAAAACAGTATATATATATATATATATATATATATATATATATATATATATATATATATATATATATATATATATATATATATATATGCTGTTTTTGTTTCTCTTAAATCTACCGGCATTGGGCAATAGATGAAACTCAAAATAATGATGTCTTACAAGTTGCAATTAAGTGTAATAGCGTTTTTCTTTTTCTAAATAGATTTTTTTCCTCTTCTTTTACTACATATTATGTTCTTCCAACAAAAATTAACTCCGGCCAGTGTGACGCAACTATTAAAAAAAAAAGAAAAAAAAAAAACCAATACGACCCTAAAAGGGTTACTTCTCATTTGATGTACTCCGTTAAAAAATTTGGATCGTATTAAACCATAATATCGTTTAAATTAAATCATCTTAAACTTTTTTACACGTTTCCTTTGGATAGAATTCACGGTCTAAGTTGAACCGATTTTTTAGAAATGTTATATATTTTGTTACCTGAATACCCGAATCATTCAGATGCTTAAAATATGAGAAATATCATTTTTTTTCTTCCATATCTAAACTTATCAATACATCATTCGTACTGAATTTATATTCTTGATATTTAATTTAGCCCTAACACAATTGTTGCTTTTCAGAACAGATTATTTGATCATAACCTTCTCTTACGGAAGTCGTGGCAGTATAGAATTAATCCTAGTTTAGTGTGAATTAATTTCAAATTTCATAATAGTGTACTTTTAGCTTCGTTACAGGCTTATTCAGATTAGCTTGACTAATCGAAAAATGATTGTCAATAGTAGTTATTTAACACTAGATTGCCTAAGGAAGTCATTTTGACTGCTTTTAAATTCAATTAGAAAAACAATGATGTATATAATGACACAATTTCTTAGAATTTTGTACAACATATAATTTTTTTATTGTTAATATTCACTAATAATTTGTTATACAACTGTAAATAATATAAAAAAATATTAGAAATTAATTTTTAACAAATTTCTTTACACATTATTTATTCTTTTACAATCCAGTCATTTTGACTGCTTTTGGACAAAATAGTTATATACTAAGTTTCAGTCTTTCTAGTGTTAAAAAGCATTTTTTTTATTGAATTTAAAATATTTTAAAAAAATGAATTATATAAAGTTCTAGTCCAATTTCTGAAGGTGAAATGAAGACATTTTACGATAGGATTCAATAAAAGACTTGTAATTACAAAATACAAAGATATTGCAAAATTAATCTTTGATATAAATGTAGAAGAAAAAAATTATATGCATTACTTAAGTTATCATGCCTAACCAACTAGCTGTTGCCCGCGCTTAAGTACTTTGATTTCAGTTTTGACGATCTTCAATAGTTATATTACCACTATATTATCTAAGTTCTTCGTGCATTGAATTTTAATAATGATTTAAAATTTGTCCGGCAGCCATTAATTCACACAAACCACCATGTGATTTCAGGATATTTCGGAATAGTAGGCAACAGAAATATTTAAATTACTTCAAGCTCCTGTCGTGGTATAGTATAGAAAATTTTTAAAGATCCGTTATTTTCCGTTTATGTTTAAAATTTCTACAGCCATTTTAGAAAGAATCAAAAATAAATCTAAATAATTACTTCGACGTTTTTATTTCTATAAAAATACAAAATTATTCTAAATAAATGCTGAATAACTAGCTAACTATTGAATACTGTTTAAAATTTCGCTTAAGACTGCCTTTCAAAATAAATTTATATAAATACTTAATAAGTAACTAACTATTGAGCACTATTTAAATTATCAATTAAGACTACCTTTCAAAATGAATATAAATAAATACTTAATAAATTAATAACTATTGAACACTGTGTAATAAATTATCACTTAAAACTACTTGACAAAATGAATCTAAATAAATTATTGCCGTATAACTGAGTGTCTAACATAACTTAAATTAGTTACGACAACCTAACAAAAGGAATCTAAACCTAGAGTGGTGTACCTAAAGATTAAATTAATTAATACTAAACGAAATTTACTAATCAGATTTACTTATCATAGTTCTGTCTGATTTTTTTTTTTTTTTTTTTTTTCAAATAGGGAAAATACCTTGTAATAACTTATTTTATTATCATTAAGTAAGTCTACTTGGTGAATGCACAAAATCATTGAATAAGTAAACGACGCAGTTAAAGTATATGCTTATGCAATCGAAGTAATTATTTAGAAATCATTGTTCTTCTTTTTTATAATTCTTTCCTTATTCTTAGCTTTTTCAGCGATATCATTAGTTCCCAATACTTAATATCATTGCCCTTACTGTGTTTATTCTCCATCGATTTTTTTAAAAAAAACTTACAGGAAGTTTCCCTGTTGTTTTTTTTTCATATGTCAAAGCAGAACGTGACTATATCCTTTTTCCAGTCATTCCTTTTTAATGCATTACTTCATTGAATTCGGCCGGATGGATCTTAAAATTAATTCGAGCATCTTAATTTCAGATAACAAATTAATGCTTCGACTGATAGTGCACCAAAAAGCAGAACAACTGCTGCCACTGAGTCGTAATGACTCAGAGAATAGAGCGTTCGCCTTTCAAGGGGGTGAACTGGGTTCGAATCCCACCGATGACTGGTCGATATGAATTCCGCTTTCAGCTTATTTCTCCCAATACTTGGTTCAGGAGTTTCCTTGTCTTCTGGATTAGATTCAAAATTACAAGGCTACTTAGTTGAACAATGGTAGCCCAAAACATTTGGGTTGGCTGTTCAACGACGATTATTAAAAAAAAAAAAAAAAAAAATGCCCGCACTTGCAAATGAATTTTTCACCATCGAAAAAAAATGATTACATTTAAAAAGAAGTCGAAGGATGATTAAAAAAAAAAAAAAAAAATCAATGCAAGCTGATCTTCTACCAATGTTATATGTAATACCTATAATATATCTTTAATACCTGTAATATATATAATAATATCTTCTTTAGACCAAGTGTTTAGGTTATATTGACAACATTTGGTATAATTTTATTTCTTGGAAAATATTTTGAGATTTTTTTTTTGTTGTTGTTTTTACTTGTTTGTATACTTTTAGAAATCGGTTATCTGTATGAAATTCTTATTACATTCATTCTCGTTAGTTGGAGTTTTCAATTACAATGAAAAAGAAGTTCGATTCAAGAGGGACAGTTTTATCTCGCTTAAATATCTTATTATTTGAATCTAATGAATTTTGTTTAAAGAAGAAATATTTGATAGCAATATCCTGAAATATGTAAATAAAAAGAAAGTTAAAAATTTATAATTTTTTTTATCTAATAATTAAAAATAAATAAAAAAGCCAAATTTAATTAATTGAATTTTTTTTTTAAAAATACTCTCTAAAAAATCGTTTGTATTTTAGAACTAAAATTACTCACACCGCAACTGCCAGCAGAATTTACACCAAAGTAAATTGTTTCGAATATTACAGCAGACTGATGTAAATTTCACAAAGTATTGTAAATATTACAACAAATTGTCACAATATGCTATTTTTGACATTTGTGAATATAACAGTACACCTATAACCATCATGCATATCCGTTGCTGTTTCTGATAGTGTTGCGCACTGTCCGAAACAGCAATATATATCTGTCACATAAAAAGCTTCAACTAATCTTTTTATGTTATTTCTTCTTCTTAATTTATTATTCAAAACTAAACGCTTTCTCACACTTTAATATTCTCATCCTGTCTTTTAATATAGTTTTGGCTTCAAGTTATGCATTAACTAACATTTTATAGTTTTCCCTTTATTAACTTGTGAAAAACAAACTTTTCCCACGACCTATTTAATTGACTAATTGTAATTACTCAGATTTCCCTTATTCCCTAAAACGAAACATTTTACGGATTTATTTTGCAAGATTTTCCCTAATTTTTATATCGGAGCACTTTAAGTTGTGTGTCACTTGGATGAAATAAATATTATTTGCGTTAAAAATATATATATATATATCAAAATTTATAAATCAGATACTTTTGTTTTAATAAAAATTCAAAATTATTAATTAAATGATTATCAAACACAATTTCCATGGATAAATAAATGCAATAGATTGTATTAATTAAAAAGAAAAATTAATTATTATGAATAGTTAAAATTGGAAAAAAAAATTGACAATTAGTGTATTTCAATCAAAACTATGAAAGCAAAAATAAATTATATCACATAGTAAAATTCACTGAAAATATCACTCATCATGCTTTTCTTTTTTAAATCATCGATAAACGATAAATGTTTTTTTCTTTTCTTTTTTGAGTACTCTTTTCTCACACACATCCCCAGCATTAACGGAACGCACAAATCGCACGTTTTTCGTTCGTTTTATTTTTAATAACTCTGTAGTAATTTGCACAGAATCTTTCTACTGCCGATTATTTAATGTCCCATTGTTTAATTCGATTTTTCGTAATATTCGCTATTCCAGAGTTAAGCCTTTCCCGGCAATACGAGTAAATTGGGGGTCTATTTTAGCATTACAATTTAGCGTAAAATATTTCAGCAACTTGAGATCGTTAATATGTGCCGTGCGACATGTAAAAGCACTACAAATTGAATGTGACGTAGGTTTGCATAGTTTAACTAACGAGATATAAAAAGTTGCAATGTGGTGGGATTTTTTTTTCCCCTGCTTATTTACTTTTATCATTTCTTAAGGGTAGGAATAGGGATAAATTCCATTTCTAAAAGCAATTGTTTTTTACATTACGCATAAGAGAATGATTGGACTGTTTTGACAAACAAAGAACGTAAAATTTAATATTCTGCTTGTGACCTGGGCGTTGAGGAGGACTTGTTATTCATGACAGGAGTAGGCGATGAGTCTTGGCCCGACTTCGATACGATCTGTCCTAGCTTCAATCCATCGCAACGGCCAGACAGGTGAAGATAAGACTTATTTTGTGCGACAGTTTGGAGACTTGAAATTCGTAGAGATACTTTATTTAAAAAAAATACTAAATTAATCGATGGAATGACGGAGATAAATTGCTATATACATTTGGGTTTTAGAATAATATCTATTCATCGGAAATGGAATATAATAATGGCCTTTACAGTACAATTTGGGTTAAAACTACTATTATTTTGTGCGACAGTTTGGAGACTTGAAATTCGTAGAGATACTTTATTTAAAAAAAAAATACTAAATTAATCGATGGAATGATGGAGATAAATTGCTATATACATTTGGGTTTTAGAATAATATCTTTTCATCGGAAATGGAATATACTAATGGCCTTTACAGTACAATTTGGGTTAAAACTACTATTATTTTGTGCGACAGTTTGGAGACTTGAAATTCGTAGAGATACTTTATTTAAAAAAATACTAAATTAATCGATGGAATGACGGAGATAAATTGCTATATACATTTGGGTTTTAGAATAATATCTGTTCATCGGAAATGGAATATAATAATGGCCTTTACAGTAAAATTTGGGTTAAAACTACTATTATTTTGTGCGACAGTTAGGAGACTTGAAATTCGTAGAGATACTTTATTAAAAAAAATACTAAATTAATCGATGGAATGACGGAGATAAATTGCTATATACATTTGGGTTTTAAAATAATATCTGTTCATCGGAAATGGAATATACTAATGTCCTTTACAGTAAAATTTGGGTTAAAACTACTATTATTTTGTGCGACAGTTTGGAGACTTGAAATTCGTAGAGATACTTTATTAAAAAAAATACTAAATTAATCGATGGAATGACGGAGATAAATTGCTATATACATTTGGGTTTAATAGCAGCTGCCCATCGCAAATAGAATATACTAATGGCCTTTACGGTAAAATTTGGGTTAAAACTATAAGTCAAAGTTTTATTTTACTAAACTAATGCTATAAAGTGTGTAAAATTTCGTATATGTGTTTAGTGTTTTTAAATTTTACTGAAGTTTTATTTTTTCTAAAACTGTTCGAAGGAAATTTTTCCTGGCGGTTTTAATGATAACTAATAAAAACATACAATGCATATTTGAAATTACATATTCTTGTAATATAAGATGAGTTATTGTCGTTTGTTTAAAGTTTTAATCTGAGTAGCAGCACTTCTATTTGATTAAATAGTATTAATAGTAAAACGTAAAAACTGTAAATATATATGAGCATTATATTAATAAGGGGGAGAGGATTAAAATAATATTTATATATATTTTATCATTTTAATCCGTATCAATTTTCTTTGAGAGTCATTTTCTTGGCATGAAATTTATTTTGATCTACGTTGTTTACTAGCCTATTGATACAAAACTTAAAATTAAACTTAAAAATTTCCTTTATTTTAGGCTTAATATATGAATTTTTCTTGAATTAAGGCAAGTGTTCCCTAATATTTCTAAGTTGCGAAAATTTTATGAAACTTAGAATTGTCTCACCGCACCCCAGGCCTGTAATAACTATTTGTTGTTTTTATATTTATAATACTGGGTATTTCGTAAAGATCGCCCTTAATGTGTATTTTTACAATCTGTATACAAAAAATTATACGCCTGGGAGGGATCGCAAATTAATATTTTAGCGAGGAAAAAAACAAAACAAAGAACGCTTTTGAAATCTGACTAATTACAGTAGAGGAATGTAATGAGTTAAATAATGACTAATGATCCTGAAATTTTGTATCCTCTAATGACCCTGTTTATTTGATTTTTTTTATGATTCACTGTTATTTTTTTTCACTCGTGAAAGACACTTTGGATTTTTAAAATTTTTTTTTTCAATTGCGTATTTTAAAAAATGAAGAGTTTTCGAAATTAATAAATACGTAATTTCATTTTTTGTGTACATTTTGTTTATATATATAATGT
This sequence comes from Parasteatoda lunata, assembly GCA_949128135.1. NCBI lineage: Eukaryota > Metazoa > Arthropoda > Arachnida > Araneae > Theridiidae > Parasteatoda > Parasteatoda lunata. The sequence goes on along the minus strand of OX421973.1, from coordinate 43,973,687 downwards.
GACTGAAACTTCTTTCTCTTTTTTTCTCTCTCCATATTTGCTTATAATCAAAGCTGTGTAGTCTGTAGTTGAAATGTTCGACTTCACTTTGGTCTATTAAAATTTTCACCAAATTACCGGATAATATTATTATTTTATTTATATTTAGATGGTATAATTTATATTTAGATGGTTTGTGACATATTAAATTAATTTTTTATAATGATTTTGCCTAATTTCCTAAACACGATTTTTTTTTTTTTAATTTTTCTATAAGTCTTTGCATTCCACTGATTAAACTTTATATCACATAGTTGCATCTCCTGTTGGTTGGAAATCCATGGCGCAAAAATATGCATGACAAACCCGTAATTTTTTTTTTTTTTTTCTTTTCCAATCTTTATCAGGGGATGCCTATTCTGTTCTATTGTAACTTAATTTACACTATCCGTCATTTTTTTGTTCTTTTTTTTTTTCTTTCAAATTTGTTCTGATTTTTTTTACTCCATTTGAAAAGAAAAAAAAAAAATTATTCACCCGCTATCATTTTTTACTTTTACCATCACTTGCACTAGAATCAGAATAACATGATTATATAAAATTAAATAGTTTTAAAATGTTTACACTAGAATCAGAATAACTTGGTTATATAAAATTAAATAGTTTTAAAATGTTTGCACTAGAATCAGAATAACTTGGTTATATAAAATTAAATAGTTTTAAAATGTTTGCACTAGAATCAGAACAACTTGGTTATATAAAATTAAATAGTTTTAAAAAGTTTGCACTAGAATCAGAATAACATGATTATATAAAATTAAATAGTTTTAAAATGTTTGCACTAGAATCAGAATAACTTGGTTATATAAAATTAAATAGTTTCAAAATGTTTGCACTATTTATTTTTTCTAACATAAATATTTAAAATTATGTTAGAAAAAATATTACTCGAATGCTTATTATAACAATCATTAAAATTATTACGTATCGCAAAGTTAATAAATGTCATTTGAACATTTTTGATGCTATGTTTAGCCAAACTGCTGAAAAAAGACATAGAAATTCATAGAATCTTTGATTTAATTGAAAAAAACAGTATTAATAATGGAATTATTAGAAAGTTGTCTTTTGAGACATAAATCCCAAAATTAAATTTATTTACCTAAGTGAATAAGTAAATTAAGAAAAAATATGCTAAGTGATTAATGTAATACGTTTCTGGTTCATATATGCTCGACAATGTTTCTTTTCATGAAACGTTATACATGTGCGAGTGTACGTGTATGATATTGGTTTGTAGTTGTTTTCTTATGATAGTCTTGCAGTATTTCAATACTTTCTACAAATATATTTTTGAAATTTTTTTTCTTCAACTTTTATGTTAGAATACGAAATGTAACTTAAAAATATTACTTAAAAATATTAAAAAATTACTTAAAAATATTAACTTTACCTTTACTTAATAAATATTAACCTTTTACTTAAAAATATTAAAAAATATATATATCATTTGTAATTTTAATTAAGAATAAATCGAACATTTCAACACCCAACTCCTCTACATATTCTCAATACCTGTTTTCATATATTAAAATTACTTGGAGTCTTTATTACGAGTACTAACTAAAAGACTTATAAATTTGTATTAATTTTTTTTTTTAAAAATTACGATTATTTGTAACAAATTAAGATTAATTATAAATTTGCAACAAATTAAATTCTCAAAATATCAATATTAATCTTTTTTTTTTTTTTTTTTTTTTTAAAAATGTTTAACAGATTATTTAAAACATGCCAATGCTATACAAAAACTATTATAAAGGGAAAAACCATGTAATATTCAACTGAAATACAGTTACTACAATATCCGTATTTAGGGTAGAGCACAGGGGGAAACTTCAGTGAAGGAATTAGGCAAGTTAATTTGTATAAGGCTGGAGGCTCTTTTTAATATTTTGATATTTGTTAAAATGTTGACATTAATCTCTTGCGAGCACACGTGTCTATTAATCCTTTCTGATGAGTCTACCGTTCTTTGTGCTAATTTGCATAGAGTGTCTTCCCTCCATCTATCGATGTTTTACTTTCCATTCTTTATGAAGTTCTTTTTATCCTAATAATCCTCTCTGATATTCTATAGAGGGTTCGTTGTGATAATCAGATGAAATTGTTATGGTATTCATAAATGCAAACAGACTCATTTCTCTATAGTGCAGAATTTCTTCTTTCAAATTTATGACAGAATACCTAATTCTCTTCTTTCAAATTTTAATGATGGAAAATTAGCATTGTATCTTATGCTGTGTTATCCGAAAAAAGTAATATTCCACTCATCTTACGTACAACCCCCTTTTTTTCTCTCTTTTTTAATCGCATGAAATAGTATGATTATTATTAGTTTCAGTTTTTTAAATAAGTAATTATTTTATTCCCTTTCTATGTATACTCAAGTTTTATAAGTTCGTAAAAATTTCTGTTCGATAAATTTCCAATGAAGTTTTATTTTAAATTTTTTTACTGATTTAACAGTCATTACGCATAAACAAATTTATGTTACAAATTACGTGCACATCCCAATTTTAACACTCTTAATTTTATATATACCTATTTTGGCGTAAAGATGCCTTATGACCTTCTTGATTCCTTGTAAACCATATAAAAAACACAAATCTGCAAGATTTGTAAATCTTCAGTTTGTGAATAAATTTTTTGCAACTTATATGTACTGTGTACTATGTATACTATGTGAATGTATTGAAATTAGCGACAATTGCAATTCACTATTTGAGTGTTTTAGTTAATGATAACTGTATTTTCAATTTGTTTTCATTCCACTTGAGTGAAATGCATGAAAAGAAACAAATAATGTTAAATAATGGGCTCAGCACCCTGTTCACTGACGCTCTCTGATTCCCGAAGATTGTTATATAGCGTATAAACGCGACTAATACTTACTTTTCAATGAATAAAATTAATATTGTGCCTGCATGAGTATAATGAACTATTCGCTTATAATCTTCTCAAATTGTTTCAGCTTTTCGTTGTTTACACGAGAAAATTTTCGTTGAGAAATTTGTAAGCATATACGTTTACGCTTTCATGATTATGATAGCTCACACGCTTGATATTTCAATTTTTTCTTGCAACGTGCTGTATTTCTGTTATGACTTTTTATTAAAGCAAAGTTAGTTTTTTATTTTATTTATTTGCTAAATTATTGAATTAATCTCTTTTTCGAGGGATTTCTTTTAAAAAGAAATAAATGATGAATTAAAAATTTAATGTTCATCTTTCTTCAGATGGGAAAGGGATTTTTATTTATGAGAAAAATTTCTCTCTCCAAAAAAATGTTCCGCTTTATTTTTGTATTTCAACTTATTTCACGCTCTATTTGCACAATTCTCTTTACCCTTTTTCTTTGAGTTCCGCCGGTATGCGTTTGACGATGACTGTGGCGGACCTTGTGTCAAAATCTGGTAAGTGTTAAACTGTGACCGTGCCATATCAGAAATGCCTTTGAATGAACCCACCCAGTTTCAAATTTCCGAGAGAGCTTTTACGGAAAATCACCCCTTATTAAACCTTTCTGCTTTATATGCCGCTTCTGGACAAGGAGGGGTGTCTTCTTACCTTTAAAAAGAAAACGTTCTTTTTACTATTGGAAGTCAGCCGCCGGAAATAACACGCAAGACGCCAGCTGCTATTACCATAAGTTAAATAAGTAACTGCCCGAGTTTTTGGTTTTTATAAATGCCGGTAGATTTTTCGGAAGACAGGTGTGTGCAACTCTACTTCTATTTTTGTTCTGAATTCTGCCACAACTAATTAAGCGTGTCATTTAGAAAAAAGCGATGGTGATTCTTTTTAACTCCGGATCCATACTTATTTTAGAAGTTGTTGAGTTTCGTCGTCGTGGAACGCAAGAAGAGTTTGTCTATCCAAAAGCCTTAACAGATAATGAAACAAGCACGCAGATGGTGAAACTAAAATAAAATATTTTTATTTATTCATTTTTTGTTTATTAGTTACAAAATGGCCCCTCAAATTATAATAATGAGTTATTAGATATATAGAAGGTAAATGGAAGTAGAAAATTGAATTCCGTGTTCCCCAGAAGTTAAAATTTACTATTAATCAGAAAACAGGACTTGTTAGTAATGCAATATATCAGAAGTATGTTATGGTTGTGATTGAAACTGGTTACCATCTGATACTTTGGAAGAAAGTTGAGCTCATTCAATAACTTAACTGTTACAGAGGTACTGAAACAAAAGAATTTTTCTGTTACTTTTTCTTTCTTTCGATATTTGTATTAATACTTCGGACAGTTCAGGGGCAATGTCAAAAGACTTTTTTGGCTACTATTGATCCGCTTACCCATGTGTTGTTCATCTCTAATTTAGCCAGTTACGTTTCTCTCTCTCACTCTTTTTTTTTTTTTTTTTTTTTTTTTTTTTTTTTTTTTTTTTTTTTGCAATTGTTAATGATGAGATAAAAAATTTTTGCCCATAACTTGCAGCTTAACTTCACTGAAACCGCTTAATAAACAATTTAAGTTAGTGTTAATCAGACAAGGATTGCTTGTATTTCAGTCCCTATATATATAGAATTTTATTTTTAAAATTATTCGCGAAAAAAAAATTATTATAATACTAAGGATAAAGAGGCTATTTATTTCACTCAATAAAAAAAATTTTCGTGTATTTTAGGACGATCCTATGGCATTGTTTCCTAAGTGCCAAGATAACGTTCTTAGAAAATAATTTACATAGATATCAAGATTAAGTGAATAATGCTTTTCAAAAATTCAGTTTTGCGTGTTGCATTAATCGTAGCTTTTGGAAGCTGATACAATTCATTTTAAGGTGTTCGTTAAAATAATATTAATTTTCTTTACTCACTTATTTATTTTTTTCTCTGAAATTCTGGGAAATTAATTTTTGTTCAATAAATTTTAGTTTAAAATTTACTGTTATCCTTAGATTATATGTATCTCCATGATATAATGTGGTCTCTGAAACAGTAGTCTTTTGTTTATGTAACATTTCTATGTATTTAACTTCTACCTACCCAGCATGGTATAGAGCAGGGCTGTCCAACTGCGAAGAGCCCACGGGCCAGAATTATACAATAACAATTAATAGTTGAATTATTATTTATACAACAATGGAACAGAAGGATTATAAAACAATTTGTTTACATTTTAATGGGAAAACTGAATCAAAATGCTTAGCCATTTTGCTATCACCAAAAATGCTTTTGCCATTTCTAAGCACACTTTTTAATAACGTCGCCATCAGTGTAAGGTTTTTTCGCTTTAGCAAGCTCAAGTGAAATTGCATGCAAAGCATTGTACTGATAAGATTTTACTTGAGTAAACATCCCAGTTTGTTTTTACAGTTTTGATTTCAGTTCTGAAACTATCAGAGATCTTGCTTCTCCTTGATATATACTGTGGCTCCCTTCGTGAAGACTCGCGTAATGCCTTTTGACTTTGTACACAGCCACAACTTGCATACAAATCAAGCACTGGAGTTTGTCCTTTTTATTCGTGATGAAATAATGGGTTTTCCAGTGGTCCTGGAACACTCGATTCTCACTGTCTATCTAACGCGAGGCAATACTATTGTATAACACCAGAGTGTAGGGTAGGACTTGCTCTTGACTTGTAGATGTCCTGTACCTTTTTCTCCCAATACAATGAAAGGAGTGAAAGAGCGATGAAGAGGAAACTTCGGGGATCTCGGCTTGACCAAGAATGGCAGTCTCGGATGCTTCTTGATACCATAAAATTTCGAAAAAAGACATTTTCTGAATAAGAAGGTAGCGGGCTGCACAAAATGTGTTGGCGGCCCGTAGTTCGACAGCCCTGGTATAGAGTTTGAAATTTAGTTTTTTTTTTAAAAATTAGCATTCCTAAGTAATTCAGGTGAAAAATAATTTCAGCAACATTCCATTGAACACTTTATTTTTGTTGAAGAAGATTTCTTTTATTCTACTGTATAAGAAGATAATGAAATTACAGGATAACCTTGCTATAATGACAGCGTTGGGTAATCAGTTGACAAACTTATACAGACCTTCTAAGGAGAGGGTTAAACAAAACAAATCTAAGGGTCTGTCTTCTTAATGCCTTTAAAATGGCAATTGCTATTACATTTATACTGTATCAAAGTGAAATTTTATCGTGTTCCACGTAGTTCCTTAAAATAGTTTAAACTTTTTAAAAAATGTAAGTGTCCTCTTTGTGGACGTACTTAAATTCTGCGTTGTTACCATAATACGATCTCGGTTTTCTGCAAGCAGAACCTACGTGCGGATGCGTGCTGTATTTTGATTGAGCCAAACCTCTGATTACTCATCGCGGTCTACTAGTTAAAAAAAGAATGATGCATCGGTATAAGATAGTTTAACTAAACAGAAATATAATGATTTTACTTGGTTGAAGTACGTTCAAAAAAGAATGTATGTTTTTAGTTATTTAAAGTTTTCCAAGAGGGAAGATAAAGGATGACTTTAACTTCAGGTTTGTTTTTGCAATGCCTCGTTTACGTTGGAGCGAGTGTCTTTTTTGGATTCCTCTTTGAAAGAGAGCTCACATTTCATTTTCTTATCTCTGGAAAAAAAAAAAAAAAACTTTTAGTCATGCGGAAAAACTGGAAAGCCAGAATACCTGCCTTCTCGAAAGGTTATTGAAAAACGAGACAAATAGCCTCAGGCTTAAGAGAAGTTTTTTCTTCTCTTTACCTTTTCTTTATATTTACTTTTTCTTTCAACTTATTGTGCCTTATATTTTTCTCTTCTTGCTTTTTTCTAATCTCTTCATTCCCCTCTTCTTGACGAGTTTGTATTACGAAAAATGCCGGGTATTTCTTCCTTGAACCATTCTGATCTTCATCGATAGAAGAGTATGTAAAAATAAGCTTTTCTTTAGATGTATTGTCAGGGTCAACTTGGCGGCTGCTCTTTGTACCTTGGCAAGGGCGCTCGGTGACAAAGATACTCCAGGGATATCCAACATTAATCTGATTGCTATCATGACCTGGAAACGTAAGTGACGGTTGATCTTCAAAGATGCTGGACTTAAATAGGAATGTGACATTTTTTCTTCTTCTCTCAGTTTGAATTTTTTTATTATTTTGGTTTATCTTTTTGTTTTAATTATTTTGTCTCTTTCTTAAGGATTCCCACAAAGCTTTCGTGTCTCTAAAATGATGCAATATAGCATCATGTTTTGGTCATTAATTTATGTCATTAAATTTATGGAAAGAAAAATTTCTTCAAAAGAGTTTCACGGATCAAAAGTTTTGACTGCTAAAGGAAATAGCATAAGATTAATTAATATATTCTATTGTGAAATAAATTAAAACGTAATTTTTATTTATTTATTTATTTTTTGCAAAGCTACATCTTATGTTTGATTTTAATCCTAAAATTTTATTATTACAGTCAAAGTTAAAGCAAAACTTAAGGGTGTAAGAAAAAATCTAGGGTGTTACCTCATTCCTTGCGTAAACAGGGGTGTTTGTAATTTGCTTATTTTTGCTATCAAGAATATCCAGAAATGCTAAAAGCATTTTTGCGTCATACATGAGCATTCTAAGAATTTTTTTTTTTTTTTTTTTTTTTATTATCTGCTTTTTTTTTATTTATTTATTATATATTTTTTTTGTTTACTTTTTTTTTACACTATCACAAAGCGTAACTGAATTTGATTCTGCTATGTTTGAATGACTTAAATAACAAAAGAATAAATAAATCACATTACACTGCCAAAAGTAAAATTGATTAATGCGTGCGTTTATCACTAATGCCTATGTTCGTTGGACAGAAATAGTAGTTATTTTTTACGAAGATTCATAAAGCTACAATTATAATCAAAATCTCCTAAGTCACTCCTTGGAAACTATAGTTTACTACATATACATTATAATGTAGTGAGAAAAAAAAAATGTAATAACTTATGAAGCTGAAATAAAGTAAGCCACTCCGGTACTCTAAACAAGTACAATCATCAGTACCTTGACCATTGTCACCGAAATAACCATGTTTGTTTATTTGTGTTTTTACCGTTGTTTTTACTGCATTTATATTTAATTTATTATTAACGAAATATTTAAAAAAAAGAACTATAATAAAAAAAATGTGGAACTGGCTTTAATTATGTGATAAAAAAAAAAGGTCTATCTTCTCTCGATTCGATATTTTATTGACAAATTTTCTGGACTCGTTACTGTGAATGAGATATCGAAAGCATCCTATGTAATCCATTATCGCATCAGAAGCACTCTTATATGACTCAGTTTCAATCCCCCTCCTCCAAAATAAAACTAGAGATGCAAACAGAATCGTCTAAATGTAAGTATAATATAATTTGTACCGCATTTATCCGTCTCGTCTCACAAATCGGATTAGATCCCGGAGTCATGCTCCCTCTGAACCCATCCACTCTAGGTCCTAATCGCTGTCCAAACTTAATTATTTGCTCCCGCTGTTTGCATCTCCCTCAACATTTGTTCAGATACTTCCTTTCCATAATGTTTTTCCTTTTTTAAAAAAAAGAGAAGTGGTACTTCGTTGATATCGAGCATTTTCAGGGTGTAAAACTGTTTTCCAACGTTGACAGTTTGAATACTTTTTTTTCTATACTTTTGATGGTGATATTTTCCCCCTTTTATCCGCGATTTCCAGTTACACATTTTCCTTTCATCGCTATCATTATTCATTGGGTGCGGTAATCGCTTATTTTATGTAACAGAATTAAATGTTGAACACATAATTTTACTTTGGTTTTTCCCCCCATACCTTTTTGAGTGCCTTTCCACCATTTTTATTTATCCAAAATGCCTCATAGCTGTACATAATTTAGGGTTATTTGAAATGGTAATGCATTATTTCAAATTCGTCGGGTTCTTCTTCTTCTTTTTTTTTATTTTTTATTTTTTTTATTTTTGCACTTTAGTTGTAGCATTTTTCTTTTAAAAAAATTCTGTCTGGTTATAGTTTATTCAGAATGAAGAAATTAAATTGTACGTATCTGTATCGGAATCGCCAATTTTCTCCGCTTTGAAAAAAGATATTTTCTAGTGGTAACGAAATTTAAGTTATTGTTAGTTAAGTATTTTTCATTTTAAATAATTTTTCTACAACTGCACATGAAAAATACAAAGTACGAGGACTGTTTTTTAAGTAAGGGCCGTTTCAAAATAAAAACCAAACGAAAGAAAATTTTCAAATTTATTTTTTGATTCTCTTTTTATTCCATAAAAATTGTCAAGTTTGCTTACATACTTATCATACCTTACAACTAAATTTAAAATGCCTTCTTCATTGTAACTTGCCGCCTGTTCTGATAACCAAGAGGTCACGACAGTTTTCACGTCTTCGTCATCGTTGTACTGGTTGCGGCCGAAAGGATATTTGAAACATCGGAAAAGATGAAAATCACTTTGCGCAACATCTGAGCTGTATTGAGGGGTAGTCCAAAACTTCCCAGCCAAAAGAGTCCAATAAAACTCAGGACATAGCTGTGGAAAGAGTTATTGTCATGGAGTAGCAAAATTTCCTGTCAGCATGCCAGTAGGAAACTTCGTAAACTTCACAAATCTGCCGTTGAATGTATGCAACAGACAGGTTTTTTACCGACTAAAAACACATCACTGACTGTACCTCATACGCGGAGGGTGATTTGTTAAAACTTGAACATTTTAAAGACACAGAACTGACCGTACAGGTTAAAACTGAGCACAATTGTTCCCAAAGAAAGTCAGGATGCGACGCACGCGTCACCTATTACACAACAAAACAGCCCCCGTATCATATGAAATGCAACTTAATTGCAGTTATCTCGTGAAGATATTTTTAAAAAGTAGGCGTGATTATACTTATCCTGCAATTTTACCAATTAATTCGCTACCAATTTATTAAAAATTTTGCAGAAAGCGGAGTAGTTGACATCACTGCTTTGTCCGTAAAATTAAAGTAAATAATAAAAGTTTTAAAGATATTATTTGCTTGTAAATTATCTATTTATCTCTAACGTTCTACTTTTTTATTCTGTTCTATTATAGTTACATTATTTTATAAATTAAAATCTTAGAAGTAAAAACGTTATTTATTTATTATAATAAGTAATCATGTAATATTTCCTAACAATGCAACATTTTATGATCGATATTTAGTCACTGTTCTACATTTATTAAACAAAGTTATATTTCCTTTTCAGTATGATGTATTTACTTTTAAAAGTAAAAGTTATGTAAAGCTGTGTTCAATCAATGTATGCAGTAAAAAGAATAAATACAAAATAAATATTTTAAATTCTAATCAAAACATTATTAAAGAATTGATTTTTCACTGAATTGCTGTAGATGCACAAAATTGCCAATCTGTCGGTATTTTTCCATCTTTCATCAAATTCACTGAACATTTTTTTGTTGTTTGCTTGTTTTTGAGTCTAAACAATTCAGCGTTAGAGTAACTTTTTAGAGAAAAAAAGAAAAAAAAAAAAAAATTCGATCTTAAACGCTTTTTATTTTCACAAAAATGTGGCTTTTCTTCGTAGTTCGTATTTGGCATTTAGCGCCATTTTCAAAATTAGTATATAGGGTGCTGGTTAGATTTACAAAAATAGAACTTAAAGGTTATGAGTGATTTCTGAAAATTCACAGCAGTTATAAAAGTGGCGCAGTTATAAAAGTGGCTAAAAAGCGTAATTCATTAGAGGGAAGCCTTGATGGCTCAGGAAAAAAGAGCTTTCGCCTTCCAATCAGATACCCCAGATTCGAATTCCAGTGATGGTCGGTCGATACGAATTCCGAATTCGGCTTGCACCAACCACAGTCCTGACGTAAAATATCCTCAGAGGTATACGGATCATGGGTTAGAGTCCCCTTGCCGTCAGGGCTAACCGTGGGAGCTTTTCGTGGTTTTCCTCGCCATGTAACGCAAATGCTGGTTAGTTCCATCAAGAAGTTCTCCACGAAGACAAAGTTCTCCCAATACTGGATCCAAGAGTTCTCTTGTTTTTTCTTGATTGGGTTCAAAATTACAAAGCTGCGGAGTTGTACATTAGTAGTCGTAAACCCAAAATTCGGTTGGCTGTTTAACGACTGTTATAAAATAAAATTTATTTGAGGACAGACTCTTAACTATCCGTAACCAAGATTCTCTGATTATCTACTTCCACATTACTACCTCAAATCAGCTTTGCGCATCTATGCCACTCCTTGTTTCTAATATGCAATATCTTTCACTCAAGAAGAGAGTGTGATTTTTATCAGTTCTTGAAGCATCTTTCTCATAATTTACTGTCCGCCGCTGTCCAAACTGTTTAGTTGATGCGCCATCTCAAGCTAGGACAGCCAGTTTCTGTGATGGATAGTTCTCGACACTTGCCTGCCGTCGTGCCTTGAATTTCTAAACGACAGAAGTTAACTTGAGCATCCTGAAATAATAAGCTTTAAAAAAAACATTTCTTAATTTTTTGTCATCCATCAGTGTTCCTTTTGTTTCCATGTTTTCTTCTTTATGATAACCGCATTCGCAGATAAGAAAATTCGCAACCATCCTCGAAAAATTATTCGTGTGGCGACTGGGTGATAAGATTTATCTCCTTGGGTCGTAAATTTCAAATGTTGGAGACAGATGGAATTGCTGAGTTCCCATTGCAAGTTACGATTCTGGTTTTGTCTTTGTCGACCTCTCGACCGCTATTTTTCACACTGAAAGTAAGCTGGAAGCTTTTTATTTCATTGAAAATTTCTCAAACTTATTCATTATAGTTTTTAATTTAAAAAAAAAAAAAACCTATTGGCTGATATTATGCCATTAGGTTAGATAAAGCTAATTAAAGGATTAAAAGAATAATTGCCAGCTAGATTAAATGATTCAAGCGTTCGATGAATAATGATCTCGGTTTTGGAATCTTGATAACCTCGCGACCTCTATTCTTTACACTGAAAGCCTTTTCGAAGCTTTTTATGTCATTGAAAAAATTTCATAATGATTCATTTTAATTTTCAATATAATCGTGTCGGCTGATATCAGACAGGATTCATAGTTGTCCTGATTTTTAGTCCCCCCCCCCCCTGATGATTCTGATTTTTGTGTGTGCTCTGTCAATAAAAGTAATACATTTTAAGAAACGAAAGATATGGATTTTCGATAAAATAAAAATAAAAATTTAATTTCAATTAATACTGCTAGTAAAATTCAGCATTTTTGCCGCCGAATTTTTTTTTTTTTTTTTTTTCTTTCTAAATATGTCCGATTACTAACTGTTAAAAATAAACTTATTAACATATTAACAATTTTCGTCTCTTATTCGACAAATTGCAGTGAAGGAATTGTTTTTCATTCTGTATACTTTAATTTTATTTATTGCAAAATCGAAAGTACTTTTAAATGTCCTTTTACTGCAAAGAATGGTTTTATTTTGTTTATTTTTTTATTTTGATGATCTTTGCTGCCAGACTACGACGACGTATTACGTTTTCTTGTCATTTGTTTATTTTCGCATACATTTATTCTTTAGAAAGTAGATAGTATACAATTTAGTTTTGAAGTAATTTATTGTAATAGAAAATATCAATGATTATCAATTTTCTTTTAAACTCATTTCGATTAATTTTTATATAACGAAATTTCTATCTTCTATTATATATCTATTTTCGTAGTCACGAAAATTCGGGATCCGAAATTTCTCACTGCGTGTAGGCATGTGCAAAATTGCACCGTTTTTAAATTTATTTCTGATCAACTTGCTCATAATTTTTTGTTTTTATATTTAAAAACGTCAATTGTTGTCTATGTTCTTAAAGAAATATGCGTAAGATTGCGGACAATTAAATAAATATGTTTCACAAAACGGAATGAATTACAATTACCATGAATTACAATATTTTTTGATAGATGTTCTTTTCCTCTTCTTCAGAACAGCGTGTATCGTGCCGAAAAATGTCCTGATTGTGTCCTAATTTTTTCGCAATATGTTACTCTGATTTTTATTTTGAACCTTTGCGAAGCCTGTATTCAATTGTTGTCTATGTTCTTAAAGAAATATGCGTAAGATTGCGGACAATTAAATAAATATGTTTCACAAAACGGAATGAATTACAATTACCATGAATTACAATATTTTTTGATAGATGTTCTTTTCCTCTTCTTCAGAACAGCGTGTATCGTGCCGAAAAATGTCCTGATTGTGTCCTAATTTTTTCGCAATATGTTACTCTGATTTTTATTTTGAACCTTTGCGAAGCCTGTATTATACCATTGATTTAAAATTAAACGAATTTAAGAATCAAATAAATAATTGTTAAACAGATAGGTTAAAGGATTAAATGATAGAATTGTTAATGTTTAATGAATAATGATTTTATTTTTTGAACTCGTTGATGACCTCTTGACTCCGCACCTTATTCTTCACAGTGAAAAAATGCTTGAGGCTTTTTGTTACATTGAAAAATTCTCGCACTAATTTGTTATAATTTTTAATAAAAGCGTGTCAGCTGATATTATGCCTTTAGACATTATTAAATTAATTAAAGAATCAAATTAATAATTTTGTTCACTTATTATTATTAGATAGATTGATAAAAGGAAAAAAATTTCCGATTTTTAAATAATGATCTTTGTTTTTGAATCCATTGATAACCTCGGCCTCTATACTGAAAACCGCTTGAAACTTTTTGTTAGATTGACTAATCCTCGCACTAATTAATTTTAATTTTTTAATGAAATCGGTTCGACTGATATTATGCCATAAAGTTAGAATTAAACTAATTTAAAGGATTAAATGAATAATTGATAGAATTAATCCCTGTTATTTGTTTCTTCTATTTCTCTCGTCACCACGATGATTTGCATTCTATCTTTGCCCATTTAATTTTTTATTATTTGTTATTTAGATTCGTTATTTTATTTTTTGTGACGAATAAAAGACATTTCTCGGGACTAATATTTTTTTCATTTCCAGGAAAAATCGTCACCGAATTTAATACACAAAAATTTTTTCATGATTACAAGTTTAGAGAGAGGAAAGATTCGGCAGAGAAAGAAACTTCCTAATTTTTTCCTTCCTAATTTTATTAAGTTTATTTGGTAGCGAAAAAATTAATAAGAGTATGAAGCCAACTCTTGAATAAGAAATTATAGAAAAATTACACATTCTCAAAAAAAACAAAAAAACGGATTATTCTGAATTACTTTGGATCTAAAGGTCGGAGCTTCACGTTTTAGAATCTTAATGGTTCGAAAGGGTGACCTCTAATATGCTAATTAGTTAGTGCGGACGATTTTTTAAATCACGAAATGAGACACAAAAACTTACTTTTCTGTATAAACATGCATTTTTTTATTCCAACGGATTCGGATTTTTTTTGACTTCCAAAATATTGGGGATAGCCGCAATTGAAAATAAGGTCCCCATAGTTTAGTCAGGAGAGCGAACCGAAGTTTGAACCCCTGAATGGAATTTTACTTTTTGCGTAGTTCGCCATATCTCGAGAACTTTTTAAGCGAATTGAAACATTTTGGCACACAATTAAAAATTCGTTTATTCTAAGATAATTCTATACAAAAAAATAAATTTTAGTAATTATTTATTATTATTTTATTTAATAATAGCTCAAAAAATCTCGTTGTAAGGTATAAAAATTTTTATATCATTTTAAAGTATGTAATTTTGCATAGCGAAGTACAAAATTTGAGCGAAGTCGGTTAAATAGTCCCTAAGAAATCGAATTTTAAGTATTCAAATTCTTTAAAATACGATTTCTCAACTACTCAACCAACGTCGCTTTAATTTTGTATTTTGCTATGCAAAAATTACATACTTTAAAATTATGTAAAAATTACACACATTACAATTTTAAAAAACTTGGACTATTATTGAATAAAAAAATCATAAATAATTACTAAAATTTATTTTTGTGTTTGAAATAATTGTGTGCAAAATTTTTTCAATTCACTTAAAAAGTTTTCGAGATATCTAGAAATACTCAAAAAGTAAAATTTACGTTAAGGGGTCCAAACTTTGGATCGCTCTGCTGACGAAACTATGGGGACCATATTTTCCAGATGACGGCTACTTTTTATTACGGATTTATATTTTGGGGGGTCAAAAAACCGAATCCGTTTGAAGAAAAGGTATGTATATTCAGAGAAAGTACGTTTTTATGTCTGATTTTGTTACTTAAATCATCATCTGCACTAATTAATTTGCATATTTGAGGTCATCCCCTCGAACTATTGAGTTCTAGAACTGGAACATCCGATTATTAGAGCGAAATCAGGGTGGTTTTTTTTTTTTTTTTTTTTTTTTTTTTTTTTTTTTTTTTTTTTTTTTTTTTCCTCTCTCTCTCTCTTTTCCCGCACTGTACGTCTATTGAGAAATAAAAAATATATTTAGATACATAATATATTTATAATAAAAAATAGTTTCGATCAAGGCTCGTTGGTTTTAAATATGCTTGATTGAAATCCGCTAAATTTTTTTAAAGTCATTGATGCACATCTAATGGGTTTTTTCAAACAAATCATTAATTTTAAACTTTACAAAGCATTAAAAACTTTTTTTTTTTCAAAATTGGCCCGAATAGCTTAAAAGTAATTAACCATTATAGTAAACGAATCGTTATATCGTGAATATTGTTATTGATCGCATTTGCAAATTTTTATTTCCGAATCGTGTTTGTGGACCTTATATAAGATTTTATATTTCTTAATCATGATCTTCATTTGCAATATTATTTAAAATTGTATGTTTTTTTAAATTGTTTTATCACTAAAAAAATATTTTCGCTTTAATAAAACAGTTTTTTTTTTTTACCGATGTATAAGTTTTGGCTCTTGTTTTTTTAAATTTAATATGTTATGAATGAAAACTATGATAAAATTTTTATTATATACGTCAGTGCTAACTGAATATTATATAAATGATTAAGAGAAATATCGAAATTTAATTCTAAAACAAAATTGTAACCTTAAAAAAAATTTAAATAATCTGAAACTCAATTTACAAGTTATCTTACATTTCTATAAAAATGATGTGCCGTTTGCAGAATTTCTATTGTAAAAAAATGACCATCTATCAAGTTATTATATTGCCTTGTCGGATTCTATGAAAAGGACTGGCCTTATTTTGAAATAAATCATTCTTTAAAAATTGTGTCATTAAGATTTGTTTACAACTACAATTTTATAAATAGAATTTGGAGGAATATGATAGGTGTTATAAATGATAAATTATATAGTCCCGTAAGTTTTTTTTTTTTTCCCTCAATATTTTAAATTCAGCTTATAATTATTACCTGAAGAATTTCTAAAATAAGTTGATGACATGATATTGATAAGATGGAAATGTTATTCTGTAAAATTTTTTGCATTTGCATAAAAATTCTATACTACAACCATTTAAGTAAATTATAAATTTTTTTCAGCATATATATGTATATATAACGGAATTTGCGTAGAAAATTTTTTTTTAACTCAATCGAGTCTAATCAAACCTTAGTTTAATTGGTATTTTAAAAATGTTATTATGGATTTTAAGTTTTTTATTTATTTATTTATTTTATTATTTTTTTTTTTTTTTTGATTGAATAAAAGAAGAAAAAAAAGAAAATTCTGCCATGTAGTAAAATAATGAACTCGAGCAGCAAAAAAAAAAAAAAATAATAATAATAATCTAATTTGAGATTTTTTTAATTTGGCATTTTTGAATATATGCTACATTGCAAAAAATTAATAACTTTTCTAAAAAAAAATCATTTTTAAGAGTTGATTCTATTTTAGAGTTAATAACATGAGCAAGGTTAAGTAAATAGTTTAACCTCTTTTCTGGAAATTTATCGTGAAGCATTTACGTTGTTGTTTTTTTTTAATTGCTCTGCAAAAATCGGTAGTTCTACTTCAGTTTTTGTAATTTTTTTTTTAATGATTTTATATCTTTTTTTTTTCTTTTAATCTCTAGCTCACTGGCATATTGAAATTAATTGATCCGGAAAATTAATTTATGCAAATATTGCCCATTTTTCATTTCAGCATAATTGTTTTGGGATGCAAATTAGGCTTGTTTGACGTATGTTCTTAAAGTTTATTTACTTCAAAAACTTTCTTTTTCATGAAGTATTAATTAATTACATTAGGGAGGATTAATATTTGAAACGTTATTACATAAATTTTTGTTGAGTGATTGATTTCTATTTTACTACTCTAAAGCGTTTCTTTTCCTTATATTTTCGTAGATGTGAAATGAATGACTTTGATAAAAAGAAAAAAATTAATTAGGTAAACAAAATAATTTAATGCTGACCAAATGAGCTCTTCTCAACGTTAACTACTTGGTCACGTGGTGTCGGATAAGGTGTTGGATTATCCCATTTCATATAATACATATCATAGTATATATAGATTATAGTGTAGATTATACCATTTTGTAGTGTATATCTATTAGTGTATTTATATCGCTAAGAATTTTTATTTGTACTTCCTTCTTTCGTACTAAAAATTGATTTCATTTCCAACTATTTCATCCATTTTAGGAGCATTTGAAATATTTGTTATAACAATGCGGGAAAAAATAATGAAATTTGGAGGGAAAAAAACACGATTCTTCCATGTTCTAATTTGTTTGTAATTACTTACAACCAATTGGATAAATTGTTAAAAAGTTATATTATGTTTAAAAATGATGTAACTCAATATAATTCTGAGTTAAAAGTACTGGTTTTTTATTGTATAAAAAGATCAATTATGTAATTATCAATTAATAATTTATTCATAGTAGTGGGTGTAAATGATTCAAGAATAGAAGGATATACATTCCTCTATTAAATTATTCAAAGATAAAAGTTAAAACCATAGAGACATATTTTCATATTCTTTTGTAACGAAAGTAACTTTTATAGTTTTACCAATTTTTATAATCTTTCAGAGATATTCTATTAATTTAAAAACAAGTAAATTTCAACCTTTTGAATGTTACTTGAAATGATAATGTTTCTATTTGCAGAGTCACAAAATATCATATCAAATTAAATCTTGATACATTTCTTGTACGGCTATCAAATTTAAAGTTATATCTAAGTACACGAATTACACAAAAAAATTTTTACGTCTTTTGTTGAAAAATAAAAACAATTGCCTTTCTTTCTCGTTTTAGCAAATTCGAACAATAGTTTAAGTATATTTTATAATTAACTTTATTTTATAACTTTGTTGAACAGCCGACCCAATCTTTGGGTTTACAACTACTACTGCTCAACTCCGTAGCCTTGTAATTTTGAACCCAATACAGAAGACAAGGGAACTTCTGCAGAAAGTATTGGGAGATATTTGCCTTCGTGGAGGACTTTTTTTGATGGAACTAACACGCATTTGCGTTACATGGTGTGAAAAACCTCTAAAACCACCCACGGTTAGCATGACTGCAAAGGGACTCTAATTCACGATCCGTCTACTACTGAGGATATTTCCCGTTAACACTGTGGTCAGTGCGAATCGGGTGCGGAATTCGTATCGACCAGCCATCGCTGGGATTCGAACCCGATTTACCTCATTGGAAGGCGAACGCTCTATCCCCCGATTTTATTACACTCAATTCTAAAACTGTTTTGAAATATTTAAAATTGAGCTATGCAAGAAGTTTCTATTTGAATTTAAGAAAATAATTTTTATTTCCATTTCGATTATCTATTGCAGTGTTTCCCAAAGTGTGGAACGCGTACCCCCAGGGGTACGGGAGCAGTTTAGCGGGGGTACGTGTTCTTATGCAAAATATCTTGCAACAAACAAAAATTGCAAAATAAAAAAAATTATTTAAAACACAAAGTTAGCCATGAAAATTTACGATTACGTATTTTTCTATTGGTTATTTTTTGCAGAGTTAACCGTTAATAATTAGTGGTCTCAACAGCCAGTTGTGATTTTTAACTTATCACAGTAAAAACAATATCTCCTTCTCACTCATGCAAATAAACTTATTAATAAAACTTTATACCAAAAAAGAAAAATAAACATATTTTTAAAAAAATACATTAATTTTTTTAAATTAGTGGTACACAATGTTACGAAAAATTTAGAAAGGGTACACAAAAGTCATAAGTTTGGGAAACACTGATCTATTGTATAATTGAAATTTAAATGAAGATTTATTGAAGATTCAGTTTTAAAATGTTCGTAACCTTCGAAATGTTAGGAAACAAAGAAAATTTTCTTCATTTTAGGTGCCCGTAAAGAATATTTATCATTAAATAGTTACTGACAAAGGGGAAAATGTTGCGAACCTAAAGTTGTCACCGAACAACTGTTTCATATTTATTTTTAAATAATTTTATATAAAGTTTTACGAAATTTTTTTAGTATATTTAGCTTTATTGAAAACATATTTTTATGTCAAAAACATTTCTCTAAACTCATAGTCTTTCTTCTGATCTTACGGTATTATTTTAAATATATATGGGCGAATCTCAGGAATCATTAACCTATATGTCTTCAAACTTCAAACCGCACGTCAAACCGTAACCATCGAAAATTGAAAAAGAAGGTATACAATCCAATTCTGCGAGTTTTATGTTAGTGATATTCCAAAAGCTTATTTAAGGTAGAACAAACTTGTATCATTAGTTTAACTTGTAACTCGCAGAATTGGATTGTGTACCTTTTTTTTTTTTTTTCAATTTTCGATGGTTACGGTTTGACGTGCCAAAATTTGGCGACAAACTTTAATTGTTTACAAACGTCAATATTCACGAAAAATATCATTCAAGAAAATATGATAGTACAGCTGAGCTACTAAATTATGTTTTTAGTGATTTTCAGTTTTTTTTAAACAGAATATATATTGAAAAAAAAATAATAATAAAACGTATGTTAAACACTCTAAGCGACACTCATGAAAAGTTATCAAATGTATAGGATTGAAGTAAGAAATGAAAGACAAAAGCAAGTTACTCGCGATCAAAACTGTACGTCTCTTAAAGTTAGTAATGCATAGTTATTCCTGTAATTTTATTAGAATTAATTTTCGCTTATTATGTTATATATTCATAAGAAAAGTTTGAAATATAGGTTAATGATTCCTGAGATTCGCCCATATATATATATATATATATA